>PVKB01004214.1:0-117457 GCA_004027205.1 Ctenodactylus gundi | reverse complement strand
TTGTATGAAAATAATGGAGACCTAGAAATCCCAGTAACTCAATTGACTTTATTTTTTGGTGATACAAGATTTGAATTATTCAAGCCAAAGCTGTTAAATATTCATAGTCCTTCATATTATAATGTTATTGATTAATGTCTTTGGTAAAGAACACTATTATCTCTGATTACATCAAGGTCATCTAGAGGAACAGGACCAAGGCACCAAGTTTTACATATGAAATATGAGAAGCTAATGCATAATTTATATTGAACAGGTAACATAAAGGTTAACCCCTTGGAGAACCTCGAGATAATCCTCAAGTTCATCTGACCATTCTTTATACTGGCAATTTAGAAAATGCCAGTGTTTTATTACTATCCATTATTGTACAAGGAGATGAATTAATGCGTACCTTCCTCACTATTCCTGTAGGGAGAAAAGAGTTTGAATTATGCACCCAAAGGCGATTTTACAAAATTAAATGAGCCAAAATACTTTTCCTCTCTCTACTCATTACAGTCTGTGAGAAATTCTTTTCCATATTCTGAAAAATTGATGCTTCTCTTTAACACCGCATCAGATACCTTTTAAATGTTTTATTCCTACTGCAAGAATGTAACTATTTAGGATCGATTCATACTTTAGAATTATGTACTTACTCAAGATCAGTTAGACATTTAAAAATTCATCTGGTCTGGTCTTATTTATGGCTTCCTCAGTTAATATTGACTGATCCAACAGAAGAATTATTGTTTTCGGTTAAAAATGAATTTAATCTTGGTGTTTCCAAGACTTTCTGTTTCATTTTTTTTTAAATCACTGCAAGTGTATATGTCATGTTTATCAAATTTTTAAATGAATGCTATTTTGCAAGCTTTATACAGAGTATAAGGTAATAAGGTCAAGGCATGTGAAGTATCTGACCACTTCATAAAAAATGAGCAATTTTTTTTGTGAAGAAAATCTAAGATCCTTGTTTTTAGAATTTCTACTAATCTTTCAAGTTTTGTCCTATTGAATGTAAGTCAACAAATTTCCCAATTATAGAAAACTATGAATATGAGTTTGGGAGATAAGTATCCAAGACTCATGCAGTTTTCTCCCATCCTCATATCTTTTTTACTCAATTCATAGAGCGAACTAAAACATGAAAATAATTCTATAAGGTGCCACTTTTTCTTATCTACATTTTAAATGAAATTCTAACATTTAAAAATAAGACTGAATTTTGAATATCAAATCAATAAAATTTCTCAATATATGATTTTAATTTTTTATCACCCAACAGAACTAATCCATCTGCACACTTTCAGAACAGTTTGTTTTAACTCAAAATACAATTTGATTCTTATCAATTTTACCTATATTTTGTATTATTATTTCTTAAGTTATTTCAATGCTCTGAAAATAAAACTTCCTGACACTTTAAGCATACTCTCAAAAAGTAAACTTATACAATCGTCAGAAAGCATGCCATAGAAGACGATGCACTTTTCGGTAAACAGCCCCAATATACTCATGTTCCATTCTTTGTTAAAGTCCTGGTCTGCTGAATGTTTCATAGATCCCACATCACGTGGACTCTCTGAGCCCTTCATCTACTTAACTTTTCCTGGCATCTCAGGAATACTGCAGAAGTCAGATTACTCCCAAACGTCATGTTGAGAGCAATGAGTACACAATGTTTAACACACTACTAATTTCGAAGGAAACGATTTCAATTACATGTAAGAATTTTGAAAACTTTTTCTAGAAATTGAAAACATATGAAAATAAGCATAGGGAAATGTGGACTGTATTCTGTGGTAAGCTAGCCCAAAGATTAAGATGCGTGTTCCACACTTAATTTCATAACAAGGAGTGAACAGAATTTATAATGAAGTTTACATTTTTTGATCAGACTGTCTTATTCAAAAATGTCCTTGTAGGTTGAGGGTCTGTGGTGGGCTCTTATGATGTGTTTTTGGTTTTGATTTGTTTTAACTTTGATCGTTTTCGCTCCACCTTATATATGGAAGCCTAAAGAATTTGTTAAAACAAAATAAGACCAAACAAACAAACAAAAAAATCAGACACCGTGATTACAAACTCCCAAAAGCTTTAAGTTCGTTTTCTTTGCATAAACCCTTCTTCATCTGCTCCGTTCAGAGTGGCTGGGTTCTCGTATTTCCACCTCTGCCTGTGTGTTTTTCCAGAGAAAGTGTAAATGAATTGGGACTTTTGCCCATTCTCTCATTATTATTTTCTTTTTCTGTGTTTAATACTGTGAAACTTAATAGTTTCTGCTCTTGACTATTTCTCTTCTTGGGTCATTTTAATTTTTTTTCTTCTGCAGCAAATTCTACAAAACTATGTTTCACACTTTCCCTGCTTATGTATTCCTTAATGCCTATGCCCACTCACAATTAATATTTTTAATAAATGTGGAAATAAATGGGTTATTATCACACCCAATCTCCTCTGTTCCTGCTAAGCAGCTATGTACTTACTACCTCACACATTTGAATACATAATAATAACCTTTCAGTTAGTATGAATTTTCATATATATATATATATATATATATATATATATATATATATATATATATAATTTATGTATATGATCACAATCCTTGGAGATGATTCTCTTAAAACTACATGATGTACTTCGCTTAGGTACCTTTTTGTTGCTGTGACTAAATACCTGACAACGTCAAATTCAGGCAGGAAAGATTTATTTTAGCTCATAGTTTCAGAAGGTCACAGTTTACTCAGGAGCAGCTGGGAACAGTGGAAGCACATGGCAGAAGCAGAGGAGGAGGCAGCTCCTCCTGACTTTATAAACAGGAGGCCAAGTCCTGTCAAATCCAATCCCACCTAGTCTGAGAGAAAGGTAGCAGCATATACATACTTGCAGGTCCTGTCCCAGTGATCAATCTTTCCTGGATCTAGGTGTTGAAGGTGTGAAAAGCCTCCAACACACCTGTAATCTCATCTACACACCTGCCATCAATCCTTCCAGACCCGAGCCCTATCTCCCAACAGGACATCTTTCCATAGACAAGACATAACATCCAAATATATGAGACTTTTGGGGGACATTCCAGATCCAAATCACAATAGCATGTATCCAAGAGAATGAAATTATCTTTGGTCACTGACATACTCTGTGATCTGTAATTTTCATCTTGTCTGAAACATTTCACTTTCTCAAAAACAATGACATGAGTTTGAAAAGGTTAATTTAAAAGAAAAGAAAAGAAAAGAAAAGAAAAGAAAAGAAAAGAAAAGTAAAAACCTGGCAAAGCAGTTAGTAAGCAGTGGAGAACATGAAGGAAACAGGGGTATTATTCAAAAGGAGAGGTGTTATTTTAGGACTATGGATATCTGAGAGATACAAGTTCCAAACCCAAAGCGACTTATTCATTTTATTTCTAATGCATATAAAAGCTTAACAACAACAAAATGTACCAGCATTTCAGGAAAGAAATATTAAAGTTTCAGTGCAATTGGAATGTCCTATGGACACTTAGCAAATTCTTCTTGTCTTCCTAGAGGAAAGAAAAATGGTTCTTACATTATTTGTAATTTAGTCACATATGTGTGTATTCATAATCAAAATTTCATATTGATAGAATGAAAGACTGGTAGTGTAGTTCAGGGTGGAGGCCTTATGTTCGATTCCCAGTAACCCCTCCCACAAAAAGAGAAAAAAAATATTTTCCTTCTAGCTCTTGTTTTTTGTTTCATACATGGTTTATGATATCAATTCCTGCTTTGGTGTATAGCGGTTTTCATTATTTAATCATGTTTGTTGCTGTTTATATAGAAAAATCAGAATATAGTTGCCCACTGCTCAACATATTGATATTTGCTTTTTTGCATGTGTTTTATTATTTTGCTACTTCAAATAAGAGCTACTGTGAACAGGTATATGGAGGTAAAACTCTTTGGAATAAATACCTACATGTCATTTAGACTTTTCCATTTCAACAAATCTATCCAGTGGATCCAATGTTTCTCACACCACTCACTGCGCCCCCTCTCGACCGTCCTTTTCTTCTGGCTGTGGCCTTGACAGCCGGGTGTTTCCTAGACTTTCACCAGCTTCACAAAGATATGACTGACAGTGTGTAGCCTCACGTCCCGGGAAGACTTAATTTTATACTGTGGAACTATTTGTGTACTGCTGAAGAGGTTTTGGTTGGTACTTATGAATGTTACCTTAAGAGTTAGCAACCAAGAGGAAACCGTGGAGCAATGGGAAGGGACGAGCTGATGAATGCATCACACCCTCCCCCCGCCATTATTTCTCTTCAGTGAGATCCTGAACTATTCCCTCATCCAAATCGACAATGAGTTACCACTTTGATTCTCTCCAGCTTGCATTTGTTCTTGTTCTCATTGCCGCACAACGTAACCTCCCAAAACTATCTCCCCTATGTCGGCAGTGGTCGGTAGGACGGGTGAATTTTCACAGAGGACACAGCGTGAGCCTCCCTCCCTGGATTGTATTAACCTACACTCTCAACAGTTGTTCATAAAGTCCTCCCTTGAGGCTAACACATGGGCTTCCTGGAAGGAATGAAATAATACAAACACATACTTCATTAGAAAGTAAGATTTTTAGATTGAGTAAATCAGGAAAATCTACCCATATGGTCGTGTCCTTATGATTCATTTATTTTGATACTCACTACCACAGTTCTGCGATTACAGGCCTACACTAGTGAGTGCAGTAACAATTGTATTTTTGACTATTTCTCCCAACTTTATTATTCTCACTTTAAAAAATATGTATCTTCTCTAAGCCAGATCTTGGTAATTTGTGATGAGCCTAATTTTATATACTCTGTAGTTAATTAAAAAATATGAAAGTGAAAGCAGAAGAAACTATACATTTTGGAGCTCAATGCCTTCTGTTTACATGTTGGGAAATGGAAAACTCAAAAGTGCAATAGCAAACAACAAATTAATGTTTTTAGCTCTCTTGGAGATGATTCTTGCTGCATTACATTACAACAGACTTAAAATGATTTTAATTAGTTTTGCAAAAAAGTGCATCACTCAAGCCTTCTACAATTTATGTTATATAGTTACCAGAAAATCAAGAGTATTTTTTAAGAAGATAAAAATAAACATAATAAAAACCTATAAAACACATTATTCACATTTTCATACATTGCTCAATTTGTCTATATTGATAATAGGCACCTTTTGGGAGAAATGCCAACTATTTCTACTATGAAACTAATACATGAAGAATAACTCATAGGTTGAACTCTAAGTACACTTATAGATAAACAATGGGTAAATAATTTTATAAGTAATATTATCAAATCACATTTATATATTATACTTGGTTTTGCAGTTAGTGTGCAATCTAATGTAATATTTTGCCTATACACACATATATAAAGAATATAAAAGTGTGTATGTTTTTGTATACGTGTGTGTGTGTGTGTGTGTGTGTGTGTGTGTGTGTACCTTTAAAATACTTTTTCATTGGGGGTATTATGCAATAAATTTGGAAAAGATTGTACTATAGTTGTATTTAAAACCTAATTTTTGTTCGTTAAATAAATTACTAGGCTTGCCATGATATCAGAACAAATACTACTTAGCTGCTGAATATATACAAAAATATGTAGGGGCATAAATTTCGCAAACACAAAACTAGTAAAAAAAGAAAAACACACACATACAAGATTTAGAGGTCCAGGTACAAAAGAGATATACAGTAGCAACTGCAGTAATCTAAAAAATTTATATCCTAAAATGTGCAGACTTGATCTTATTTTCAGTCAGCATGTTCTGTATGGAAGACGAATATACTCATGACAATGGCACATGATTTAGGAAACAGCATTCTGCACAGAGGAATATAAAATGTGATTATACACTGTACTTTTTGTGCAAAATTTAAACAGATTTGAATCAATCACTTTAAAACTTAGATATATTCATTGAACAGTGACACCATTTTAATGGTAGCTTGTAAATGCATGTAGTAATGCTTTTAATGTACATGCATTATTTAGAAAAAATAAACTACTATGAACTTTCTTATCAAATCAAACAGACACTGAAAATGTGCATGCCACAGGGTAATTTGTCAATTCATTTTAGCAAAATATTCTTGGCCAGAAAAGCCTAACAGCACAGAAGAGCAAAAGTACACTACATAGATCATCTAAGAAAAGGAAATTAATGGACGCAGGCCAAAGAAGTAATAGAATTAAACGCACGTGGAATAACAGGAAAAACACAAAAACTTGATCTAGGTTCTATAGGAATGAAAATATTAAATGCATTAGTTGCATTTCAGCAAGAAACAGTCAAACAAGCAAATATTCTTCACCATTAGAATAGTCTCATCTAGGAGCATAATGGAAGATGTAACTTAAAATAATTTTTTATTTTTAAGTATTTAAAAGATCTAAAAGAGACGTGACAAGTACTACTTTTTAAAAAATTAGGACCTAGAGGCTGGGAAAATGTGTAAATAATGTATTCAGTATAAAATCATTTGTTGAATGTTTGCTGTTAAATAGGTCATATTTCAAAAATTGAGGACATCGATCAAAATTTGGAATAAAAAATTTTAAATACTTACTCCACGTTTAAGCTATAATTATCTTTAGATCATTAAAATTTCTATTTCCTACCTAAGTGAGTTTATGCACTTTGAATGAAATCTCTCAATTCCTCTCTCTACCACCACAATCAATAAAAACCACTTTCCACTTTATTTTTATGAATATGGTGTTTTATCTCCTAATACTGTATGTTTTAAAAGTTTACATCTCAAAACATGACTAATATGTGAGAACATGATGATAATTTGCCTTGAACTAATCATTCTATAATGAAAAAAATTTCAAAAATGCATCATAGCCTCTAACATATGTATTTATCATTTCACAAATAAAAATTAAATAAAAATTGAGATATATATCAAGCAGGAAACTTAAAACAGGAGGTGGAGAGTTTCAATATTTGCACATATGTTCAAATATTTTGTGATTGTTGTTGTTTAGAGGAAAACAACAATGGTTAAGCCTTGGTGCAGTGGTAACTTTGTCCTACCTAGTGGGAAAAATAAAGGAAGAGTAGGCCCCCATCTTCTACCATCTGTTACTTTATTAAAAAAGGTGCCCATTTTATCCCAATAATTCCAAAGTTCTTAATTCATTCAGGTTCAAATCCAAAACCTTGATTAAATACCATACTACTAAGATACAGGTAAGATTCAAGGAGACATAAGCGTTAATTGAACTGGAACCCTTCAGTAGGCATCAGTACTTTTGATTTTATCTTGATCGCTACAAATCACCACCAAACTATAAGGTTTGACACAGAAAGTTAACTGGTTAATATTAAAATATTCATGTTGCAACACACAGTTTTCCTAAACACTCATGATTTTTAAATTCCTATAAAAACGTCCTAGAAATATAAAAATGCTGTCTTCAATTTGAACTTTAAATAGTAACTATATAGGAAGCCAGAAGCTTCAAAACCATGAATTTGTTAAGTTTATACTATATCTGAGTACACAAACCAACAGTATTCTAATAAATAATGTTTTCAATATAAAGCCTGTGTTCATCAACGTCTTAGTCTATACACATTTATAAAATTTTTTAAATTAATTATGTTGGTATGTGTTGTGGTCGGGATCTGGAGTGTCCCCCAAAAGTCTCATGTATTTTAATGGAACCAGGTGATGGTGGATTGTGGTCTAGTCAGGAGGGGTGGGTTACGGTTAAATTAGGATTAACGATTTGTAGTGGCCACACCTGGATGTAGGAGGGGCTGGTTACTGGGCGGAGCCCTGAAAGGATACATAAGCTGCACCTGCCTTCCTGGAGGATTGTGGGACTAGTCTCAACTAGCCTCAGTTTGCCTTCCTGTTTGTCCGGGGAAGCTGCCTCCACCTCTCTCTCTGCCATGTACTTCGATTGTTGCCGGCCGCCCCTGAATGGACTGTTGCCTTCAAGACTGTGAGTTAAAATAAACCTTTCCTTTCCTAAGTTTGTGGGTGTTGGGTACTGAGCCACAGCAATGAAAAAGTAACTAAGACAGCATGCTCAGTCATATTTGTTAATGTGTTAAAGCAAATGTATTTAGTTTGTTTTGAATTTTACATTATTTAAGAGAAGGTAAAAATAACAAGATGCTAAGACCTTATTTTTAATAGAACTAACAAACGAATGACTGATGGATTAATTGAAATTATGTAAAACATATTCTACTAATTGAAATATTCAAGAGTGATACAACAGTATTAAAGGATTAAATTCCAGCAAGAGTGGTTAATTAGCACTGAATCGTGATGCTACCATCTTTGTGTGTGATTGCTGAGCTGTGAACTGTGAACAGACTTTATGTTAATGATGGCTGCAGTGCTGTAGCCTTGACATGTCTCAACTTAATCTAAGAAGCAACTGATCTTACTGCTAATGGGGCAGTGGAGGAAAGAATTTCACTTCATAATGAAATATATTTACTTGCTCCTACACTATTTATTAGGACACAGAATGAATCAGATATTCATTTCAGCATACTGTGATCTACTAAATTTGACTTTGATAGCTAATACAATGGTAATACATATCTAGTCTCAAGTCTCCATCTTACTAGATGCATGCTTGAACTGATAGTAAGTGTATTCATTTAATTCTCTTGGAAGAGGAATGTGAAAGATTCAGAAATAAAAACACCTTATTGGATTAAAAAAGAGCAATAAGTATTAGGTCAGAATAACCAGTATATACTTACTTACTTACCATTATATACTTATTTATATTTATTATATACTTATATACTTATTTACTTAATTGTTAAAAAGAAGAACTTGCATCCAGGTGTGATGGCACACACCAGTAATCTCAGCAATTTTGGACGCTGAGACAGCAAGAATACAAGGTAGAATCCAGCCTGGGCAACATACCAACTCGTTGAGACCATCTGTGAAAACAAAAATTTACTTTGAAAAAGGGACATAACTCAGCATAAAGGAGTGATGTTCCATTCTCAATATCATGAAAGCAATAAAAAGTGAAAAAAGAAAGAAAAAGGAAGAAGAGAAAGAAATGCAAAACTTAATTAAATTAGTTTTAATTATTAATCAAAAAATAGAAAAAGACACAAAGTAAGAATTGATACACCATAAAATATTTCCCTTCACACGCTAAGATTCACTTCAAATGTTTCTTTCCATCAAGTCTACCAAAGTTGTTTTCATTGACCTATTCAGAAAACTTCTGTTTCTAGAGAAGTATGTATTCACCGGTAGTACATGTGTATGCGTGAACAAACAAACTACCACGTCGTTTAGCTCATTCTCCTCTAAAATATCATGTGTCTTCTTGGAAAATGAACGAAGGGAGTCTGATTAGTCTTTATGCAAGTACTATGACAATCAATCTAACAGCAAAAAAGATGATAATAATTTTGGAGAAGTGTCCATGACTAGGGGCATGCTCATAGCATCACTCCTACTTTAACTTACGGTATTTAGCGCCTAGGAGGAAAAAGGTGACTAGTACAAAATACTTAAATCATTGAGGGTTATAATAGATTATCAGTGCTTATCACAATTTAAGAAAATTTAATTTCATATCTTGGTGTATAGTCTTTGTACATGAATTATTGGATATATTTTCAAATTTCATTTTTCATCCCTTTCAAGTTATATATAAATTTACCTATATAGCATTGTTAATATTAAATAAGCATAGTTTTGTGTTAATTTTGTATTTTTATTAATTTTAGTTAATTCATTTATTTGCTCACTATTCATAATAGTTTGGTTAACTTTATATTTACACAATTATCTACAAACAATAATTTTGTTAACTTTTTTCAAGTTTCTATATGTTCTTTTTTGGTACTTTATTTCATTGTATAAGATTTTCAATAAATGATTAAAACTGTACATTTGCTAATCTATAGAATTTCTATCAATAATCCTATGAATATAAATTATCAAAATGTTTAGATGAAAATGGTGCTTTTGCCAATTTAGGAGTAATAAAATAAGGTTCAGTGGGTCATTCTGAATTTTTTAGGGTATATCTGTTCATGAATGAGAAAACTATCAATAAAAATGCTGCTAACTCTTAAAACTAGCGATTTCCACTTTTCAAATTTACCTAGCCATTTAATTTCAATTCCAAATGCAAGCATATTTTCTTTCTGAAGTTTAAATTATACCTTATTTTTAATGTTTTAAGTTTGATTCTTGGGCATCAACGGGTTGGTAGAAATGCAACATCTCCAACTAAGGATCACAACCAGAGTGCCAACATTTGAATCTTCAATTTTCATAGTTTATATGTTCACAGCCAAAAGCATAATAGTTCTTATATACATATATATTAAAATTACATTAGTCAATTTTCATGGAGTTATTACTTTTTATTCATAGAATCCTCTGCTCTAGCATTAACAGTTATTTGTCACAAGATTAAATATTGTCAATCCAAGTTAATAATATCTAAATGGCCTACACACTTCTTTTGACATTCTGTTTTAATATGTCTGTTCCCAGCCATAGAAAAGTCGAATATTAAATGTCAAAACTCCAAGTTTTGCTATCAACAAGTAGAATAAAATGAAATTTAAACAATAATCCCTTGCTTCTATATGATCTATGTGAGCATATTTACAACTACCTATGTGAGCCCAGGTAAGACCTTTTTGATCTTTTATATAGAAAATAATTTCAATGACCATTTGATGTTATTTAATTACATGAAAAAGCTATATTTCTCTACTTGATTAATCTCACACTTCAGCTTCATTTTAAGATACTATTATTATTAGGATTCTTTAATATTCCTACAGAAGAGACTATAACACATATTGGGCTCAAAAACAAGCAGAAAGAAAGCGAAGTGTAATTGAACAGGACAAAAATAGGAACAGGAATTCCTATACAAAACTATCAATCCATTTACTATTCCACATTACAGTAATGCAATTTATATTGAGGTATTGATGTTTCATCATGTGTTAGAGAAAAAAGTATTAAATATTAGTTTTAAAGTACAATCAGGTAGACCTAAATCAGGATCATATTTATAGGCACATGAATCATGACAATGGAATTTGTCTTTATAAGAAAGATATTTACTTTAACTACTCATACAATTTGAGCAGAGCCAAGAAATGAGTGAGAGACACATAGATGGGAAAGTGATAAAATGATCATGTAAGGAGTTAGGGAGATTATATGTAGGGCTGGCATTTGACTGGCAAGCTCAGGGCCCTGGGTTTGATGCCTCAACATCATGTAAGTTAGTTTTGGGAGGGCACCGCTGTGATGCCTCCCCTAGTTAAAAGGCTGAAACAGGTGAGTTGTCTTGATTTCTAGGCAAGCCAGGGCTACAAAGTGAGTTCAAGACCAGCCTGGATTACAGATTGAGACCCTGGCTCAAAACAGAACAAAACAAAACAGAATTCTGGTTATATAGAGAGACAGTGGTCAGACTTAACCTGGAAAGTGGCAGACAGTGCGTAAATCAACAGGCTATCCAGGGTGATCAGATGCTGAGGTGAGAGTTTCTTGACAAAATAATTCTGTAGAGCATTTTACTTAATCTTGAGATTAGGTATGCATAGGCCTAAAACAGAATCAGGAATCTAGCTAAAATGTGGTCATTTACAAAATCTACCCGATACGTTAAGAATGACTTTCTGGAGCACTTAATATTAAATTTTTTAACTTTCAAAATATGAATTCTATTCTCAACATTAAAATTTATCTCAGGATATCACCTGTAACTATTTTTCTCAGTGTTAAAGATGGATTGCATTCAATATTTCTTCCTATTATCTCTCCTTCTTACACTGCTTTCAACACGAGGAGCCTTTAATATACTCAATATTCTAAGTGATATTTTATGATTTGACAGAAATAAGTCATAGTCCACTGCTTACTCATTTCACCGGAAAATTTGTTCTTAGATACATCCAGATATTAGATATTACAGTAGTGTAGCGAAACTGAGACTAGAGAGAATATAGAAGTGAACATTGAAAAAGGAATTCTCTCACCTGCTTTCAGTCAACACATATTCATACATATAACGTGAATATTATGCATCAAGTGGTATTTTAACACTGAAGAGCTGAAAATGGCAAAGAAAATCAGATTTTGGGTCTAATTAATTTCCTGTTATAAACGAGATGTATTTATCATCTATACAGAGTTAAGATACTTAATTGTTCTTGAGTTCCAAGAACATTAATATGAAGTGACTTGGTGACAAGAGAAGGATGGGGCTATTCCTTCAACTTTTGCTCTCAAGAAAACACTTCCATAAATTATGCTAAGGATGTAGGCCTGGAAATTTCTGAAAAAAGGAGAGGGAACAGAGCAAGATTGAAAAGGCTTTGTTCCAAAAATAAATATCTGATGTGATGTCCTTTTAACTTAATATTATATTTGCAATAGATTTCAGGTTGTTTTTACTCACTAAAAATGTTTTTTTAGGGCTGAGGACATAGCCTAATCATTAGCATGCTTTCCTTGCTAGTGAAAGAATCTATGTTGGATCAACCAGCAACGCACAATAATTGGGTGTGGTGGCAAAAACCTGTAATCTCAGCTTTCAGGAGGTTTGACAGGAGGCCTGCCATGAGTTCTATGGCAGTGTAGGCTTCATAGTATTTTCAAGAACACCCTGGATTATAGAGAGGGATTTTGTCTGATGAAATAAAAAGCTGTAAGAATTCAAATTAAATTTTCTTATAGCTACGTGGCATCCTATAAAATCTTATTTTTCAAATTCTGTAACCGTATTGGAGTAAGGACTGGATTTAAAAACCCATTTGTGAGTCAAGAACTATTTACATTTTTTGAGATATTTATATTTGCACATGTAGAATTTCCGGTCATTCCTGCTGCAAAAAATACAAAGAATGCAGGAAAGTGGCCTTAATGCAACAATCGCTGTCTGTAAATGACTCTGTACATGACTATTATTTCACAATATTGTGAGTTTTACTTGGTTATTTCTCAAAGCAATCAATGTTGTCAACATTGTGCCTCACTAAATAAGAATGCAAGTAATAAAGTGTGAGGGAGGACATAAATAGTCAGAAGAGGTAAACCTAGAGAGATTTAAACTTAACCTGGTTTTATTACAAAGTGTATTATCTCTAATTTTACTTTATTACCTCAAACAAGAGGGGGTGTGGAGGGGAAAAGCCTTCTGACATCATTAGCCTGGTGAAGTTTTCCAGTCTGGTCAAACTGAAGAAACTTCAGCTTTTATACTCTTCTGATTGGCTCCTATTCTAAACTTTCCTTTTTCTACCCGGAATTTTGAACAGATGTATTTGGCTTTAGAAAAGCACAAATCACTAAAGAGTGACACATTTCCTGAGAACTTGTGAAAGACACTTTTAAACTTTTCATTAATTTAATATTATTTAATTTATTTTAAAGTAATAAGACCAAAACATTAAAAATATTCCCTTTATTTTAATCCTTATACAGAGAAATTCACAATCTCAACAGTATCTTTATTGTAAGGGCTAACAGGATAGCTCTTATTTGTTAAAAGTGCCAATGACATATATATGGGATAAAATATGTCACATACGATTACAATATGTTTAGTAGACACAGAAACAAAAGGAAATAAACAACTCTAAAGATATAACAAATTATCTCTGTTTATATTTTATGCCAAATACTGAAATTTAAAATTGCTAATTAAAAGCATTAGTGAATGTCAATACAGCAATATTTTAATGACTCCAGGATAGTCCCACAGCAATCAATTTAGATAAAAATGAGTTTATTGTAAAGTGCCAAAGGTGGAAAAAATGCTTTCTTTGCACGATATGGCAACAATTTCTCAAATGAATAATCCCTACTCAAAATTTAACTAGATAATTACTTAGCTTGCATTTATTAAAAATATTAAATTGGAAGACAGCTCTTTGGGACACAATCTAAGATTTAATGGCTACAAGGTTTTTCCATAACTTCTAAGTACATAAAACATATTAATAATGACAGCAAGCTAGCACAACAAGACAGGCCGAAGAAACTGCAGTGATGGAAAGTGCGTGTTAACTTTGTAGTTGGCACATTACAAATCTTAACCAAATCCGTGGTAGGAAGGCATTTCTGTGCAGTCAATTAAATGAGAAGATATGGTTTGGGTTTATAGACTGCTTATTTTGTTTTTTTTTTTTTTTTGTTCCTTTAGAAGCAGAACAGCGTGTGTGTGTGTGTGTGTGTGTGTGTGTGTGTGTGTGTGTGTGTGTGTGTGTTTTAATCTATACACTTATAGATGCAACTTTTTAAAATACATGGAATCTGTGTTTTCATCTTATTCCATAAGGATCTCATCATGGGTAAATTCTTCATGACAGTGCAAACAAAAGCCAAGAAACATGACACTTCTCAATTATTTAAGTTTGTCTTATCTATATAAAATGGTTATTCTGGGCTCTCCTGCCAGCCATAGAAAATTCTAACCAACAAGCAAATAAAAGCAAAAGCAGTAATTGCAACATGATCCCGACCTCTTTGGAAAAGTTATTTAATGTGTAAATTGATGATAGCTATATCTGATGTTTTGGAGCAGTGAAAAAAGCAAAAACAAATTGTCAATTGCATCTTTTTGCTGTGTAATAAATTACTAAAAGTTTATTTTTTGTATTATAGTAAGACTATAATATTATAACGTTTTTATGTAGTATAAGAAAATGCAAGCCATCAAATTCTTACAAGTGTTCATTAAACTTGGCCAGAATAAACTTTAAACAGGCTTGTCCCTCTCTAAGTAACACTTGCCTCCAAATTTCGGCATTTTAGCACACAACATTATTAAGGTGCTGAACTTTCTTCTTACAACAACAGCTTATTCAGAAAACTGGCAGAAACCAAAATGTTTCTACTTAGACCATCCCGACATCTGTTCATTTCTTCTACTTGACCAACTACCCTTCAAGATTTGTTTTTCTTTTCTTTTTCTTTTTAAATATGGAACTTTATACCAACCTATGTGTTTATTTCATTATTATTTTATAATACTTTATACAAATGGACCAGGAAACAAGCAAGGGTAACTATACTAGTCTCAAACCAAAACAGATCAAGAGAGACAAAGTTGGATACTATAGACTCGTTAAGGGAATAATGCAACAGGAAGGCATCACAATTACCGGTATATCTCTTCCCGACTCTGGAACACACAATTATGTAAAACAAAAATTATTGGACATGGATGACGACGTAGGTCCCCGCGCAAATGTAGTAGGGGACATTACTATTACATTCTACTATCACTGAAAGAGAAGGCAACGAGACAGAAAAGCATCAAGGAAATACACAGTTAAATTGCACTATGAAAAACTTGAAATTAGCAGATATCCACAGTGTTCTACCTAATTTCAACAGAATATACTTTCTTCTCAGCTTCACATGGAAGATTTTCTAAAATTGACCACTTTATAGGCCATAATACTTTCTTTAAAAAGTACAAAGTCATCAAAATAATTTCTTGCCTTCTCTCAGATCATAGTGGAATAAAATTGGGAATCAACAATAAAAGAAAAAGTAGAAAATAAAGAAATACATGGAGACTGAGTATCTTACTAGTGAACAAACTATAGGTCACACAAAACAATTTAGAAAGGAATTCAACAACTTCCTAGATTTAAATGATGAAGGAAGCATATAATATCAGAATCTATGAGACACAATGAAAGCAGTCCTAAAGGGGGAATTTATGGCCATAAATGCACACATTAATCCTTTTTTCTCTTTAATTTTGAGGTTCTTGGAACTCTTGATGTCTATGTTACATCCATTGTAAAAGTTCTCTTTAAATAAGATATCACTTTACTGAGGTTTGTTTTTTTTTTTTTTTGACACACAGAGGGGCTCAAGAGTCAATGAGCATGATTGAATGACTCAAACTGTACTGCTTCATATATTCATTGTAACAGATGAGTGTGTTTCTCAAAGAGACAGTGGGAAAGCAGAATAATGAGACTTCTGGTTAAAGCAATAGTTTTCAAAACACTCTATGCACAGAAAACTAACTGTGGGTCTTCTGTGATTGCAGACTCAGAATGAATCAGAGATCATTTTTCTACTAAGTTTGCAGATGATTGCAATGCTACTGGTCAATTCTCTACTTTTGGAACAACAAAAATTTAGAAAGAAAACACACTTATCTTTGTAAATTTCAGAGTTGGTAGAGAGAAAGAGATGATGTTGAGAAAATTTCCCTAGTGCTTAAACCACATTTCATGCTATGAACACAGATATACATGTCCATATTGCCTCTACTTTCCTCACAGTTGGCAGGTACCTTGGAAGCCATAATGATTTTATCAGCACACACCTATGAACACCATATTCATATGAGCAAATAAATATTTCTTGCTTCAGTAAATCTAAAATTGTGTAATCTAGTTAAAAAAACATAAATCGGCTCTTTTGCAGAATGGGGAGTAACTTCTTTCAGCGCATTATCCTTTCTAATGCTATGTTGAAGTTTTTACTGATCAGAGTGTTACTAAAACCAAAAAAAAAAAAAAATTAAATACAAAGTACTAGAATTCTTTGGCAGGTGGTCTGGATCCTCTCCTCACTTTATCCCTGCCCCATGCTTTCACAAACACGCGGTTAAGTGACTGAAGTTGACCATAATTGCTTACTGTGATACCAAATATCACAATCCTTATACTATGTCACACAAGCCTATTCAGGATTTCCAACTCTGAGTTTGTAATATGCATTTTTGATCCTGTATTACATAGCTTAATATTTCCATCTTAAAAAATATTTTGTTAAATTTACCGTAAGGTCTTTTATTTTGTAAACTAATCTATGTTTAATGAGATAAAATTTTATAATTGTTATATAATATGGTCATGTTATCTACATTTAAGGTTATTAATCATGTTATGCAATGTTATAAATTATATATTATACTAAGTATTATCTAAAATAGATTTTTCTCTCTCCTTTAATTTTAATTTCATTGTATAATTCATACATCTCATATAAGTATTCTTAACATATTATTGATATCTTATGAATAAAGTTAGGCTATATAAAAAGAAATCAAACAGATCAAATTAATTATTTTGGAGAATCGGAATATCTTAAAAGTCTAACTATACCAATATAACTTTTAATAATACTATTGAATAGATTTCTATGTAATAAAAATTATATAAAATAAGATTCTATTTTAAGTTCTATTTTATGTTAACATAATTCACCACATATTTTAAGAATATCCATCATATCATAAAGACAGAGGACCTCCAACCCTAATTAAATTAATATTCTACACTTCTAGAATTAAATATAAACAACAAAGTTGGATCCTAAATTGGGGACTACCGAGAGCCTTAGTAATGATCCTTATGAGAGACTGTGCTTTCATAACAGAGTCCATAATGTACAAATTCATACTTTGCAGTAGTTTCACATTAGAATTTAGAAGCTGAGTCTTCCTCAGTGAACATTCGGTGCCAAATTTCTTCTGTAAAGTGTAGTTGTCTAGAAAATATTAGGATTTATATTAATACCAAAAATAGCAGACAATGGTCATTGCTACCTCTGTTGAACAATAGAAAAAGTAATGTACAATTTTGCCCAGTTCACAAGTGTAAAGTCATAATTTCTTTTCCATTAGCATATTCTTCAAAAATTTATTCACTACAGGGTCTTGATTACTCTAAATTATTGGTTAAGACTTTTGTAAGATGTAGAATATGAATTACATGCATAACCACCATCCTGCTGTAGTAAAGTAGCTTTAAATATAAATTACTTTTAAGGTACTCACTTAAAAATTAGGTTCTTTTGGATAATCAACTCTAATTATAACATTAAATAAAATACTATCAATACAATAAAAGGAATGTTTGTGTTACTACATTCTGAACTAGTAACAGTGATGTATTTGTATTTAAACACAAAGTATTATAATGTTGTATAAAATACAATATTTAACTTGTAATATATGTGACATTAGATGATGTAATCTATATCATTAATATGAATGCATTTGTACCCTACTGCTTAAGGCCAACCACATTTTACATGGTATTAATCATAGATACATTTTTGGATAGACTGTACTATCCTCACAGTTTACAGACTCTCAGGCAATAAGGCCCTGAGACAACCCTACTAACACTAACTTTGCATGCAGGGTGATTTTTATGTGGGAATATTAAAAATATTCTAAATATGCATGAGTACATAATCAAATACACACAGATATACAAACACAAACACACCGGATGTAATGTTATGTGCCCACACAACTGTATACACTTTAATTCATGAAAATAGTATTTTCTATTATTCAGATTTGGAAATGGAGAAAAGAAGCTAACCTATTCATTGGTCAATTTAAAATATTTGTTGAAAGTGAAAAAATTTTCGCCCTTTATTAAATAACTTAAATTCAATAAACAATTTTCACGTGCTGATTAACCTTTTGTACTTCTTCTGATAAGTTTCTTTTAAATTTCAGTTGCCCATTTTTTAATGGGGACATTCTTTGTTAGAATGGTTTTTTAATTCATTGTGTGTTCTAGATAGTAATCTTCTATTGAAGTCAATGCTGAAAAAGCTCCTTTTTTTTTTTCCCATTCTGTGGGTTGTCAGTTCACCCTGTTGATTGATTCCCTTGCTATGTAAAAGCTTTTTAGTTTGATGTACTCCTGTTTATTGATTCTTCCGCTATGTCTTGTGCCATCGGCATTCTGTTCAAGACATCCTTTCGTGTTCCTGTGTCTCCCAGAGTTTTACTTGTTATATATTCCGGCAGGTCCAGTGTTTGTGTGTTAACAACTGACTCTGATTCAATTTTATTTGATTTCAGTGTATGGTGACAGGTGTAAATCTAATTTCCCTCTCCTGCATGTGGACATCTAGTTTTTCCAGCACCATCTGTAGAAGAGGTTGTCTATTCCCCAGCGGATGGTTTTGTCCCCTTTATTGAAAAATCAGGTGACTGAGGGTGTATTGGATTAGTTTCAGTATCCCAGTTCTGTTCCATTGATCTTCTTGTCTGTTCTTTTATCCATAACACGCAGATTTAATTCCTGTTGCTAAAAATGTGCAACATCATTGGCCATGAGAGAATTACAAATCAAAACACTGCTGAAATTCCATCTCCTTCAAATGGAAATGGCTGACATTAAGAACACCACAGTTGTTAGCAAGGCTGAGGGAAAAAAGAAAGACCATATTTTCACTGTTAGACTACAGCCTGGTTAAACAATTATAGAAAGCAACTTGAAGGTATTTTAGAAAGCAGAGAATAGAATCTTGTTAGACACAGTTCCAGTAAGATTAAAAAAAAAAAAAAAAGAGTTACTGGGCGTTTTCTTAAAAGTGTTAAGTCACCTTCTTATAAAGATATGCGCGCATGCTTGTTCATAGCACTACAATTCACAACAGCTAAATCCTGGAATCAAGTTATATGCCTACCAAGAGAATAATGCATTAAAAATAAGTCATTTATGTACAGTGGGATATTATACATCCATAAAGAATACAGATATGAGGCACTTGATAGAAAATGGGGTCACCTTCAGTCAATAATGCTCAATGAAACTGACCATGCACAAAAGACTAAGTATCCATTGGCGTCCCTCATATAAAAGTGCCATAAACAAATGTATGCAAGCACCCTACAATGAAAGGGAGTGTAGGAAGAGGGGCAATGGAATGCTGGGAAAGGGAAGAGTCACCAAGAGTGAAATGAGGAATAAAGGAGGGAAAGGCGAAGAGAGGGAAAAAGGGGTCACAAGTGATATATAGCAACACATCCTTTCTACAGCATATATATTAACATGTTGTTAAACTTTTAGTTCATTCATATCAAATAAAAATAAATTGAATTTTATACTTTAATCATACCAAAGTCAAAAATAATAAATATCCAAAACATATTACTTCAAAATTTATTGTTGACTTTACTCTCCAGGTTATTTCAATCTGTCTACCTGGATGATGATACTGTGATACAACATTGTAATACTGTGATACTGAATATGTGCAATCGTGCTGGTTGTTTGAATTCAGCTATGAAATAAATATGTATGGGGCTGGAAGAATAGTACAGCTGTCAGCGTACTTGCCCTGCAAGCACTAGACCCTGGGCTACATTCCCAGTACCACATAAGCTGGGCTTGGTGGCACAGGCCTATAATCCTAACATTCAGAAGGCTGAGGCTGGAGGATTGCCATGGATCAAGGTCAGTTAGGGCTATCTAGTGAATTTAGGACCAGTCTGGAATATACAAATAAACCCTGTCTTACTAAAACAAAAGAAAATAACCAAAAAGTTTATATTTGTAAAAATCAGCAAATTTGAAAAAAATAAATTTTCCAGATTAATTCATATAACATATCTCTTCTTAAGTTTCAACTGTTTTTGAAGACAAAACTGATTAGCAAATAAGATATTTTCTGGTATTAATTTTATAAAACAGAATGTTTTATATTTGGTTTGCAGTTATTCATATCTGTACTAGGTAACAAAATGTTTATAAGATTCTATAAACCAAGCATGGTGGTACACTCCTGGAATCCCAGCACTTGAGAGGCAGAGGTAGACATATTGTCGTGAGCTCCAGGCCAGCTTTTGCTATCTGGTAAGTTCAGGACCAGCCTGGACTGCAGAGAGACTTAATCTCAAGAAAGGGATGCTTTGAAATATATTTATGTTCACACTGAATTGATTTTCCAAGGGAAGTTAAAAGGTTGTTAAAACTTGATGAGGTATTATGATTTCTGATGAAAGAAAAATAATAAAAATAGCCACAACTTAGAGAAGTAAGACAAACACCAATCTTGTATAAAAAGGTGTAAAACAATATAAAAAATCTTGTCATATATTTTAAATTACTTTTATTCTTTCATTAATCTAAGGTTAGGTCTGAACTTCTAATTTTGAGCATTTTTGTCTCAGATATTATCATTTGTATGAAATTTTGCTAACTTTGAAATGCGGTCATATAGTGAAAAATGGTAATACAGGACTATAAGAAATTAGATATGAAGCAAAGTGGATAGTTTTAAGAGAAAAATAAAATCAGTAGAGCTTAATAATCTGTTAAGAAGAAAGGAAAAATGCAGAGTGTGTTTAGAAATTGATACCTAAGAATAGTCTAACATAAAAAAGTAAATGAAAGACAAGAAGAAATACAAATTCGTCATTAAAGATTATAGGCTGAAATTTAAATATGTTGACCCCAAGATACTTAGGAGTCATTTAAATGATAATTAAGAGCATATAACTGTGGACTGAATTTTTACAAGACAACCTGCCCATGTAGAGGAGGGGGATCGGGGTGATTCAGATATTACCAGATGCCTGGACGTTATCATCTGAGGAAGCCCAGTAACAAGAGAGGAAGGTGTGAGACAGAAATGTCAGAGATCTACATTTTTGAAAGAAGGGCAGAAGATGAAAATTGTGTCAAAATGAAGTCAGTGAGTGAATCCCATGGAAAAGCCTGAAAGTAAGAGATATGCAATCTGTTAGAAAAAAGGAAAGAATTCCAGCCTGGCTAAAGGTGAAATTCCAATCGCATATCTAAAATGAGAAAATGAAATCCACATGATTTATAGTCTAATCTCAGAGAAACTGATAGCCTGAACACCATGGGTTAATAAGTTATTTTGCAAAAGGCAGCACTGGTCTGATAAATCATTATCTATAATTCTCTGTTAGAGGAAACAAAAATGTGATTGCTTCATCATGAAAAAAATGACACAAAAAGCCAGTTTTAAAATTGGCCATAATATTAAAGCATATTAAAATTGTGAAATAAACACTTGGGGTAAAAAAATATTTCACTGTAGGGAAGTTTATAATTTTCAAATATTTTAATTGTTTTTATTTTGTTGTTTATATCCAATGTTTCTTATTTCAGTATTTAATATAGACAACCCAGAGTATAATTGCTCTCTGTTGTGTTTTATAACAATCTACATAATACTACCTTCAAAATGTTTGAAACGACCAGGCCTTTTGAAAAAGGCCTATCACTGCAGCATTGTGGGAAGCTAATGCAAGAGAATCATGTTTGAACCTAGACTTAATGAGACCTTACATCAAAAAATAAAAAATAAAAATAAAATAAAATAAAAAAGATGAAGTGGGGTATTGGGAAAGTAGCTCAGTGTGAATGCACTCAGTTGGGTCCCCAATACCAAAACAAACTAACAAATAAATTTAGAAACGCATATAAAACATGCATACCTTGTTTACTATACGATTTCTCTTTCATATACTACATTTCTTAAAACTTAGGTAATTCTTTCCTCCAATGTGAAATTGGATATTTTTTTAAATCCATTTTTAAACAATGGATTCTCACATTTTATTCTTTTCATTCTTTATCTACACATGTGATTTATTTTGTCTCAATAGTTCCAACATGCTTTAATTTTTTAAAGCATTGTTTAAAAATATGAAAAGCTGCAAATAAATTAATAAAGGTCAGCTCCTTGAGTTGAATCAAATTAACTCTAACGGAGAATCCTAAATCTTTCATGGGGCCTGCATGCGGAGTGCTTACTTCTGTGTTAATTCATAGACATAATTAAAAATAATTCTTCCTCCAGACGTGGATATACCTTCTGAGAAAACAGAGTACAGAGCAGCAACATGTCTTAAGATAAATTAGGAAACTTCACTTTAAAAAAGATTTTAATGTAGTTTTGAGGGATATAGTGACTTCTTCATATGGTTTGTATAATATCTAGAATTTGTTTTAGGATGAATCATCCTAAATTAATTTGTATGCAGTAAGTAAGCTTCAGGAAAGATCGGCGATGAAGTGAAGAGCCTTGAGAACTCACCATCTCTCCTATTCTTTTCAGTTTTCTTCTGGTCTTTTTGTGGTTTTTTTTCTTTTTTTTTTCATTGCTGACTGTGTGCTTCCACTTCTGTTCTTTAGTAAGGAGAGAATGACAGTTGAAATGATTATAGCTAAAAAACAGACAAGAAAACTCAGTTTTCATCTTCCTGCATACCACAAGAAGTCAGCCCAAGTTTGGTCCCAGATCTGCAAGTAGGCATGACAATCATTTAAGGAATGGCCCCATCACAAGATGTGTTACTCCTAATTTTTTCTAGTCTCGTGTCAGCCTCCTTAGTCCCCTTAGGACTGATGATGCCACAAGAAGAATATTTAAAGCAAGTTTGAGGACTTGCAGGGATACACAATTGCGACTTTCTTCTTCACAGAGTTTACTTCCTGAACTCTAGGAGGGAGGCCTATAGGACTTTAAAGACTTTAAGACTTGGATTCCATTAAAAATAGAGCCTCAGCCTACCGCATGGTGGGACTGATACCAGGAAAATGATATCCGATAGAAAACAAAGTGATCTTCCAATTATGAAGCCAGACTGAAGGGCTGACTCTCTGGACCTGACCCACCACAACTACTCCATAAAATTGCCCTTGTGCTTTTGTGAGCAGACCACTCTGAATGTCCTCTGTAGGAAGGTCCCCATCTGCCAGTTGGTCAAGTTGGAGTGCTTTCCTTATTCTCTCTCACTTATTAACTCTACCTATTAATCTGTCAATGCCTCAGACCGATGCATCTTGACATTCTTTCTGACATTCCTATATCTTTCCTGCAAGATCTCATCAGAACCTATGTGATTCTAATACCTCTGTCATATGTCTTACAGTTATAGTAAATTATAGTAAATTATTTGCCATTTCTCCATTTATTTTTCACGCTTCATAATGCAAGACTTATTTACTTCATTTTTTCAATTCTCTACACTAAATATGTGCTAAAATAAGTGCCCATGTGGTCAATGAATGAGCATGAATGAATTGAGCTATATAGTTACACAAAGTTAATTAAGCAGAGTTTTGTCAAAAATTCACCAGTGCTTAATTTAATGTGCCTTTGTTCAGTTAAACCTAGGCAAAGAATTCCACAAAGGTCCAGATAAATAACTGTGGTAGGCCATTTGGAAGCACGTTGTGATTTTCCAGTATAAATTGGTTTTCTTTAATCATGCTTTGCTTAAAAACATTCCCGCCCTGCTACATTTCCATTCTTAAGATTTTTATTCTCTATAAAATTTTGACTAATAAAATATTCATAGGCATAATAATGAAATAAAAACAATCATTTGTTTAAATGCAAGATGTCATTTTTTTCTTCTTGTCACTGTTTAATAATCAAATTTAGCATTTTGAGACAATTACTAAGAGAAACTAACCTTCTGGAGGGGCAAAAATGAAATCTGAAAGCTTCCCTATTACACAAAGAAATGTACGTACACCTAAATTAGTAAAGAAGGATGTAGTCAAGTATTGTCCTTTCTGCACGGTGAAAGTCATTCGTCTAAAAGAAGAGATTGGGAGTCTATTAGGTGACCAGGGTAGGAATGATCCTGTGTGACTAGTACTTGGGAGACTTCGTCTGCATAGTAAGGCAATCTGTGCTGTCTGTGAACCTCCTCCCTAAAGTTCCATAGCCAATTTGCTCCTCTTTGTCCTTGGTCATCCAAGACCCTACATTTTTGCTGAGTTATATGTAAGGCCTTTCCCCTTATTTCTCTTTGAGTCTCCTACTTTTACATGACTTTTATGTTGTGTGGTCATGACTTTGTATGTTTCCCCCTATTAATCTGTATATTGTTAGTTTATATCATAAACTAAAATTATTATAACTTGGTGAAAAAACATGATAACTCTAAAAGTTAACTACAGTTCAATATTTCATATGTGTGTGTGCGTGTGTGTTATATTTAAGTGTGTGTCTGTGTATTTTACTTCCACTTATAGTTATCTGCTTTTCTCATTTAATTTAACATATAATAACTTGCTTCAAACAAATCTTTCTATGTTTCAATTACTTGTTGCCATAAAGAAAAACATCCTCTTTAAATTATAATAAACTGTTGCCACAATTGTTTTTGATAGCACCCTCATTTAGAAACCACTAGTAAAATTGATCAATGTAGCAAAATTAGGGAGATAAAGATCATATTTTGTGCTAAATGTTTTTAAATGACTTTTATTTAATAAAGTAGGGATTTGTGAGATAATAATTACGTGATTGTGAGTTTTTTAAATAAAAATTTAAGTAGTTTATTCCGTTTTGACAATATGCATCATGACAATCACTGTGTTTCTTCCAAGTCGTCCAATCCCCCAACTCTGTGCGCATGACATGATGACACCTTGTTTCCCACGTGAAGTTAAATGCTACCACATGACTTATTTTGGCAAAACAATGGGAATATTACTGCTGTATGATGTGTTCTACGATAAACTTTTTTATGTGTAAGTGCAAATTTTAAGGTTTACAATGAAGTTTAGTATTTTGTGCGCATACATATCTTGTCGAGGTGACAAGTACTTTCCTAGTACAAGCTTTAAGATGAACCTCATTCCGCTCCAGTTACATTTCATGTTTCTCTCTGCAGGTATCAGCAATTCTTCACATAGTGACTGGAACATCATCATGCACCTGTCATCAATCATGCTGAACGGTCGCAGGATTGAAAGGTGTGGTGATTCTTATTGTCTTTGGTGGTGGTCCTGGTGGTCATGGTTTGTTGTTGTTGATGCTAAGCATAATCCAGCTTATCTGGACAATTTCCATTCAGGTAATTTATGGCTACAATTGGAATAAAGTTAACTGTGTCTCTTCAAGTGTCTGAGTATTGGGGACTGGGTCCTTAATGTGGTAGAATTCTGAACGTGGAGCCTTTAAGAGTTGGAAAGAGGTGTGTATGTGTGGGTGGGCGGTATTGGTAGCCTGTGCTCTAAAAGAATTCAAAATGTTCTCATGGGACATTGAGTTTTTCTCCTGAGGGTGTTCATAAAAAGAGTAACTGTGCTGTGTCTTATTCTCTCAGGCTCTTGCCTACCTATGTTACCCTTCCTCCAGAGCATGTTCTACATGCTTCCTATGGTCTTTGCTAAGCCAGAGCTGGTGTGTTTACCATGTCATGGAACCTCCAGATTGAAAGATAAATGCACATTTTGTCATTAATTGTCTACCTCAGGTATTTAAATATAATGGTATAGAGTTATAAATATGTGTGCTCTTTCATTATTTCTCATCTAATTTATGACTATTTCCCTCATAAGTGAAAACTGTGTTCATACTATATGTTCAGTTGTTCATACTTTAATGTTTGTTTATTTTATTATTAAAGCAGAAGGAAATACTTTGCAATGATATCATTCTCTTCCGTAATATACTTTGAAAAGCATAAAGCAATCTAAAGGGAATTATTATTTCAGTAGTTTGGCCAAGACAGTAATTGTGGTAGTGACAAGAAATAGTCATATTTTGCTACATGTTTGAGAAAAAAATCAATGATATTTGCTCGTGAAATGAGTGTGGAAGTTGAAAAGAATCGAAGCCAAGGTATTCATTAAGTGAGGTAGGAACCACTAGAAGATGAAAAGGATTTGACAGAGAAACACCAGCTTGTCTCAACTGCTCCATCAATAACATTTCTGTTTGATACCTTGATTGCAGATGTAACTTCATCACCTGAATGAGTAAGGCACTTTTTTCTTACCTAAAATGTACATGGTGGTAAAAGCAAGAGGAAGCTACTGTGGATTATCATATTGACATGCCTGTCCTCCCTCATCGAGGTCTCCACTGACGCCCGGGACTCTGTGACACATCCTTGGTTCCTCTGCTAGTCACCCTTCTTCTAATGTTAATCCACCGCCTGTTCAGGACAGATGCTGCATTCAAATAGGTTTCATTCCTGGAAAGGTCTTTGTTTTGGAAAAATTCCCCACCTGATTTTCAACTCTCATGTGTTCTCCTTCTCCATACACTAAAACCATAAATGAATCAAATAGGTTATATGCATAAATAAAACTATAGACAATATTGAAGGAAAACATGTTGGAATATTTTTATTACATGTGAATGGGGATGTAGGACTAAATTTTAAAATATCTTTGACATCTCAGTGTCTACTAGCTCATTAGTGCTTCCAAAATGAATGTAGAGATTGAGTTTGTTTATTTTTATAAGATTCTCTAAAGTACCAAAACTGTGCTTTATGAACTACAGTCTAAGTTAATATCTAATCTATATCTGTTTTCTAAAACAAAAATGACCAATTTTCCCAGAATTTCTTGGACTACTTGATTACAACTTACTCTAATACTTTTTCTCATAGGCTCTTCACATAACTTTTAGGGCATGTGTGTGCAAGAGGAGTTATTTAAGACCTATTACTGTTGTTTTCTCATTATGTTTTAATATTGCCAAGCATGTTTTGAGATAAGTATAAATAAATATATAGACATATTTTATTGTTACTAACAAAAAAACTTGTGTTTTGTTGTGACAGTATTTTATTTATTTGATAAAGAAGAGATTTATTTCTATCCAATTTATAAAACTTTGTTGATTTCTATTAAGTTTCTTATTTTGTAAATACTCATCCTATTTTTGATGACAATTTTGGAACTTTTAGTGATTTCAGTTACCATGTTACCATGATGACAGATGAAGATGCTTATTACTTGAGCTCAAATTTGTATTAAATCTCCAATACAACTGTGGACCCTGACATTATAACATGTTGACTAACAGGAAGAGAGAGGGAGAGGGAGGGGGGAGAGAGAGGGAGAGAGAGAGAGAGAGAGAAAGAGATAAAGAATAAAATGAGTTATAAAGGAGATATTAAGTCTGTTAAAACTACTGAAACACCTCTTCACAAATAGAGGAAAAGAACAAAACTTCAGAAATGTAATTTTTATAACTGTAGAACTCAAACAGCTATGAAGAAAATAATAAGGGCTGGAGGAATAACACTGTGGTTAAAGCACTTGCCTTGCAAGCACAGGCCCTCAGTCTGATCCCCTAGCATCACATAAAGCTAAGTGTGGTAGTTCTTGCCTGTAATCACAGCACTCTGGATGCTGAGGCAGGCAGATTGTCATAAGTTCAAAGACAGTCTGGGCTACACCATTGAGTTTATGACCAGCCTGGGCTACAGAGCTAAACCGTTTCTCAGTAAATAAATAAATAAACAAACAAACAAATAAATATAAAATAATAAAATAAATAAACTATAAAAATAAAAGATACTTTCCAATTATCAAATGGCTAATATTAACATAAAATTTTAGTGGTATTGTGATAAATCAGAGAATTTTGCACTTTAATGAACTTCATGTCAATATGTACAAAACTTTTAGAATTATTTAAGAATTTAAACATTTCCAGACATTTGTTATTTCATGTAGCAATCATATACTGAACTCATTTGACAGCTTGACCTCAGACAATATTAAGAGGGATACCTACGTAGGTACAGACCTATTGACAACCTCACTAAAATACTGTAAAAATTAGGAAGTAAAAGTTTTAAATAAGGCATATAAGGTAACTTAGTCACTATCTCAGTTACTTTTTCAGCACTGCGACTCTTCACAATGTTAGGAAAGATTTCTTTTAGCACAGTTTCGGGAGCTCTCAGTCTGCTCGTGGGTGGGTAGCTGGGAAATGGGGAATGGCATGGGAGGCCTGGAGCTCGACCTGCGGGCGGAGCCTGAGCTCCATAGACGGAGATCCTCACCGCTTAGCAGAACAGAGACAAGTCTGGGAGGAAGGGCAGAACCAGCACTCGCCTCTCCAGGTCAAGCCCAAAGCATCCGCCACTTCCTGCCAGGACCCGCCGCCCAATCTTATGCAGTATCCATACGAACATGGGGCTTTTATAGGACACTTCAGATCCAAACCACAACGATCACTTATTCCAGCTACCAATACCACAATTATGTCTCAGAGATAACGAATATTTTATATTTGAATATTGATCATGACCAGTTCTCTAAAGAAAACTGTTTTCTATAACATGAATATATTCAAGGAAAATTCTTGTAAGTTGATAAGATACACCTTTTTCTTTTCACTACCAAAAAATTACTAAATTTTGCTGTGTCTGGGAACCGTGTTGTGTCCTTTAAATAGAGCTCTTTACTAGATATTAAACTGGAGAAAGCAATTATTCCACAGGCCATGAAAACTTAAGGAAAAATTGTCTTGTTTAGTACAAGAAGATAAAATACTTATTGAAGTCTCTAAAACTGCAGTCTTCATATATAATATCTATTATTTGGATGCAATATTTATAGATCAGTCTCTATTGTAATGCATATACGCATTTCAATTTTTATGGGTGTTTTTGTTATGGGTGAGTCATATCCATTCTATGACTATATCATCTTTATTTAACAAAAATTTTATCAAAGGACACATTAAGATGTTGTCCACATATTAACTAATATAGATAATATTTCTATGAGCATTTGTGAGTGTACACATCATTTCACTATTTTTAGAAACATACGAAGCAATAAAATTTCATGCTTATACATCATCACTTTATTTTGTGATATACAATTAATTCTAATCCAGTCCTCTAATTTTAGAGGTATTGATACTCTATGAATTTAATAATTTAGCTATGAGCAAGTAAAATGTTTGTTGCCTCTATTGTAAATTGTACAGCAGTGCAAGTCAGTAATACTATGCATTGAAGAAAGTCTGTGACTGTAGAGCTTGAAGTCCTGCATATTGCAAAAGGCGATGGGTGATGAGGAGAGTTGTTCGATGAAATGGTTCTTCTGGCCATAAACCACTTGCTAATTGTGCATATAGGTGCATAGATACATAGATAGAGTCTATCTTATTCAGGACATGAAAAACAAAATGCTGCTTCTGGCAAAAGTGAACTTTTTTCATTCTTGTCTCTGTTCATGGATAAGGGTTCTCTGTACCAATTAGGAGAGACTCTATGACCCTGAAGTGTTACATAATGTCCTGTTATCCAACAGTTAATTCTAACAGAGTTTTTAAGTTCAATTTGTATTGATATAAGCAGAAACTGATATCACGAACTATTATTTGATCTGAGCCAAATACTTCAATTTTTAAATACTTCACTGGGAATTCAAATTAATAGGGTCTACATTTCTCTAATCTTTTTATATTGAATCTTGCTGAAAATAAAGCTGGTCTTTGCTAATTATAGAAATCAAAGATTTTAAAATATCAGACACCAGAAAAGAGGAAAAATGTATATTTAATTCACCCTACATTTCTACAATTTAAATTCATCTATAGAGAAAACTATAATAATTTTTAAAATTCTCTCTAGTAGGATTTATGTGTCATAGCAAATTCTGTTTAAAATACATTATATATTATTGAAAGTGTTGCTTAATTCCCTTCATCTGATCCAAATATTCTTTATTACTAAAATATTGCTTGGGTCTTAATAAACTAGTATAATATTGCACTAAAAATTGAGCACATAAATGTATATGTCAATGAATTATAAATTAAAGGCATTTAGAAGTCAAAAGGCTAAAAGAAAGACATCAACGTCACAGGCTGTGCATACTTAGATGACTATTCTGGTTTGGTTTGGTTTGTAGTAGAGACTGAAATAAGGGTTTGCTCTGAGCTATGTCCTCAGCCCATCGTTTGGTTTTTAACTTCAGACAGGGTATTACTAAATCTCTGAATGGCCCAGCGTGGGATCATACTCACAGTCCTTCTGCTTCAGCTTTCCAATGTTTTGGGATTATAGGTGCATGTCATCCATCCACAGGAGGGGCAATTTTTGCTTGCCTCTTTCAGCTGTGTGTCACTAGGAACTCCTTTGCTCTGTCGATTCAATGGTTGATCATATCCTTGCATGTTTATTTTTCTCTTTGTGTCTTTTACAACGATGTTTCTCAATGCACTTGGGGCCACTCAGCCACTGAATTGCGCCGCAATAAATCAAGACTTACAAGTGTCCCTGTGGTATACTGACTTTGATTCTTTCCATTATTGACAAAGGAATGACAAACAGTAGCTCCGTTTTTTTTTTTTTTTTTTTTTTTGAGGAAACTATATTGATTTCCATAATGGTTGTGTTTGTTGACATTCCCACCAGCAGCAAGAAAGTGTTGTGCTTCATTTTCTACTCCATATCCTAGACTTTTTTTTTTTTTTGTACCATTGATGCTAGCTACTCTGAAGGATGTGAGTTGGAACCTGAATGTAGTTTGAATTTGCATTTTCCTAGTACCAAGACATGTTGAACTTTCCTTGTATATTAGCTTGATCGCTTGTTGTTTTTCTTTAAAAAGTGGCTGTGCAATTCACCTTCCATCTAGTTAATGTTCAACTTAATTTCCAGGGACTATGTTTTGTGTTTATTGTATAGTCTTGACTTTAATATTATTTTTTAGAAGAGTGTTGAAAAATTTTTCTTCCCTTCAATAGGCTTCTCTTTGTGCTTATAGTTGTTTGCAAACTGTGCAGAAACACAATATGATGTACTTTGATTTAATAATTCTTCACATTTCTGGTGACATTGTATTCTGTTCAAGAAGTTTTTGTCTCTATACTTTCAAGTTTTATTATTATTATTATTTTTTTTTACTTAGATATTTCAAAGTTTCAGGTCCTGTTCTCAGGTCTTTGATCCATTATGGTCTTTTTTTATATAGATTGAGTGGATATTCACTTTTTCCAGCACCATAGAGATAAAGAGTTTTTCTCTTCTGTAGTGTATATCCTTGGCTTCTTTAAGTCAACAATCAGATGGCTGTAGTGTCTGAGATTCCCTCTGTCACCTAATGTGCTTCATTTGTTTCTGTGTCTATTCTTTTTTGTTACTATAGCTTTATAGTATAACTGGAAATCAAGTATTTTGGTATCTGTATCCTTGATATTTTTAACTTGGGGTTGCATTGGACATTCTGTCTGTTTTGTTTTAAATTCTATATAAATTTATTTTTTCAGTTCTCTAAGGGATGTCATTGGAATTTTCATGTGGATGATATTAAATCAATAAATTACATTCAGTTATATGGACATTTTAACAGCACTCACTTTGCCGGTCCATAAACACAGGAGGTTTGCTGTTTGATATCTTCAGTTTCTTTCTTCATCACACTGTGATGTTTGTTGTAGAGGTGTTTTACTTCCATTGTGAATTTCATCTTTACGTATTTTTTAAGCTATTATGAATGACATTGATTTTCTGATTTCTTCCAGAGGTAGACTACTATTTTTATACAGAAAAGCTATTGAGTTTTTGTTGCTCAATTTACAACCAATGATATCATGTTTTTTTTTTCAATATAATCTGACCACCATATAATACGTGGCTTACCATGGTCCAAAATAATTTACACGGTACATTACTACATATTCATAGATAAAATGTAATAATGCATAGTAATATAAATATTAATATACATACGTATTTATATAGAAGGAAAATTGCTTAGTCACAAATTTAAGATTTTATAATTAAAAGAAAAAATAAGTATAAGTTACTTTTCTCACTTATTTTAACAATCATCAATAAAAAAACCACAAAATATTTATAATTACAAATTTGGAATATAATTCTTGAGTTTCTTTTAGCTTGTGTGTATATATGTGGTTCTGAGGATTGGATCCAGTGAGCTTGCACTGCATTATATCCCTGGCCCTTTTCTGTCTTTATAATACACACACACACACACACACACACACACACACATATATATATATATACATTACTACCTCCTCTGACCCTCATGGAAAACAGACATTGGGTACATTGGTTTGCGGGGTTTATAGAATGAAATGTTACCTTCAGAGTTTGTAATAAGTAGTAATTTTGTAAATCTGTGAAAGAACACTGAAACGCAAAATTATGCAAATATCTGAGTGAGAGAGGAGCCTGTTGCTGAGATATTTATTTTCACCATTTAAACTGTCAATAAAAAAGCACACATCCTTTTACTGAGATGATAATTTTTATTAAGCATCTCTCAGTTCTTGTTTTTTTTCAGATTGACCCTTGATTTTATCTGGTAACTTCAGATGATATTTGTAGGTGTCCTGATGTTATTCTTATTTTAATACATTATGAAATTATTTAAATAGACTAAATACGACTGAGAGCGTGTTCAATGGTTAAGCCACTTACTTGGTGTGTGCAAAGCTCTGGGTTTGATGTTGTGGCACCAGATAAAGAAATTAGCCAATTAGCCATGCATGGTGGCCCGCACTGTGGGAATGCAGATGGTTTATAGCTCCTGTTTATAGAAAGTCCCCAACCTAAATCAGAAATAAGGCTCTGACTCCAATCAGAACAGGGGGTTGTTTATGACCTGTGCTGTCAGAGGGGATGGTGCCAATCATTCTATTATGCTTGGATGGGAAGCCACAGGCATTGATGACTTTATTAACCCCCGCTGGTCACTATGCCTGGAATGAAAGGCCACGGGCAAAAACAGTGAGGCAAAAACAGCATAGTTTTATGCAATCTTCATGAGTCAGCTGACTAGGCGGAGTGCACTGCAAAGGAACTATAAACTCACGCATTATCATAGATGTTGGGATGTTATCTTGATTTTTAAAAATATTTCCTCTATGTCAATCACATCTGTAAATTCCCCCAAACATTTATAACCTACTGCATGCATTTAATCATTCAGTTCATGCAAGGAAAACTAGAGGAAGCCAAACCAAATTCTGAAGAAATACTACAATTTTTAAGATTTTAGCTAGTGGGATAAAGAGAGAATTGCTATTGAATAATAGATATCTGATAAAATAATGCACATAAATTAATTTACAGGTGCATATCTATTTACTGAATAAGCCAAAAATTTTAAGTATAATAAAATCCAGTTCAGAAATGTTATATATATACTTCTTCTCCAAGCAGTACTTCTTCTCAAAATTTTTAAATCATAGTTATGGAGATCTGGGTAGGTGATAACACTTCTTAATCTAAGTCAAGTGATGATAATATATATAAGCATGGTTATGGACAATGTTAATATGAGCTTGTGGACTCAAGATAAATATTACAAAAATGTGAGTAAACACATATTAATAAACAAGCCTAGGGCACAAATACATTAGTTTCTTTAAAGTCAAATTAATTCTGTCTATGCATTAATTACTTCAGCTAAAATAATAATAGCTACATCATTTTACAGATAATTATTATGTTGTTTCTTTGTGTTGTTTTCCATTTCACCTTGACTATCTTATAGGCATTCTTCAAGCTCATATTAATATATTCAATTTCATGTTTCACTCTGTACAAAATTTATGCAAAGCACTTTAATTAAAATCAAAGCTAACCTAAGTGAATGTTGAAATGCACTGTCTTGAGTCTAATAAAAGGATAATAAATTCACCCCTTAATAACCTTACCTGTATTACTGATGACTTGTTAAAAAATACACAGAAAGGTTATTTTCAACACTGGCTTTATATAACCATTTATGTTCAAGTTGCAGGAAATTTTTTTAAGATATGTCATATTCATGCTTGTCAATTGATGTATCTAATTTCTTTGTCTCAGGACAAGCGTATTAATATTTGTGCAATACAAATTTTAATAAAGCAAAAAGTTCTAAAAACAGGAAAAAGGGGAGCCATGAGTCATTTTACGTATTTATAACAATTCACAAGAAGCCAACAACAGAACTCAAGAAATGTGATTTTGTCACTATTATGTTTATAAGTACAGGCTTTCGGAAGGTTGGGCCTATTTCCTAAGGAAGTTAGAGCATGTTACTCTTAATTATTGGCTATATTGGTTACATAACAAAATTTGTCATGATTTATATCATTGCCTCTGCATCTAATTCTTGTAGCAGAATGAAGGCATTCCCACATCTGCAGCATAGGCCAACTGACAAATTTGGAATTGAACATATGACTATTATCAGTAGGTCAAATCCTGGGAAGCCCACATGGCGAAAATGGAACAAAGGCGTAATTTTTCCTCATAGGCTGCTAATTATAATTGAAGAAGCAAGATGCACTTATGTATGTCTTCACATGCATAAATTAACATATACAGTCCATTGTATTTCAAGTATAGGACATTGCATCTTCTCTACAGAGCAGTTCTTGTCACTTTTTAACATGAATTCCATCAATTATAGCAATTTTTGTTTGTTTTTCTATTTTGTTTTGTTTTTACTTTTTAGAGACTGGGTCTCACCAAGCTGATCTTAAATTTATAGTGTAACCCAATCTGGCCTTGAACTCACTGGAATCCTCCTGTATCAATTTCCCAAGTGCTGGAATCACAGGTGTGTACCACTACTTCTGATTAAGTGGTTCCCGGGAACCAAAACCAGGCCCTTGCCCTCCCTAGGAGAGAGCTGGAATGCCTGTGCTATTCCCTCACACGACAGTCTCCTCTTTAACGTAGTTTTTCAAGAGAGCTCAAAATTGGAGACTGCACATTTTTCCAAAATAAATTTTATAGAAATCATTAAATATTTAACATTTCTATAATATTTATCATTCATTTCTTTTATACATATTTCTTATCTCTATTTCCTCATATTTTTCTCTGAAGGAGTTTTCAAACTTAGCCCATTACAATGATACTGAAAATGATTGGCTGAGCAATCTTTGGCTTTCGTAGTTTCTATGTTTTCCTTGCCCTTTGGCTCTTACCTCCTGTAGTCATTATTCTCCTTTTTCATTCAGAAATGTGTACTCATTGGATGCGGATGTGATCGCTGGTGTGCTTGTACTTATTTACTAACTTACAGACAAGTTTGTGCAACTGGGAATTATTTGTCTGCAGTAATTACTATAAAGTTCTAGCTACTATGTTTTAAATAAGTCATAGAAATCTACAAATCCTCAGTTTAACCTTTTTTTGTGTTTCCAGTGCAAGAATGAAAACTATAAAGTCCCTTGAGTAGTGACAGGAGAAACGGATTAATTCCTTGCAAGTTCTCAGCTGGCTGCAGTAACTTCCCAAGTTATTAATTTAAAAAAGTACCCTAATATTTGGGAACTGCCCTGAGATCTGCAGAAAAGCCAATCAGATTGCTGACCAAGAGAAAACGGAGGACTAATAAAAGGATGTTATCTTGAAAAAAGGAACTGGGAACTGCAATATACAGAATGCAGTAGTGGCCTTCGTCATGGTGGCAGTTTATTTTAATCTAAATATAACAACTAGCAGCAAGAATGGGCCTAAGCTGCTTTCACCTGATGATATGTAACTAATAAAAAGGGAGGAATTCAATTCTTTTCTATAGATGAAAAATATACAGTGGTTTTTCCTCAAATGCTTCAGCCCTTTACTCTATTTTAATACTAAAAGTACATAGTACACTATCTTCAAGTTCTTGGATGAACAAAAACAAACAAACAAACAAACAAAAAACCAAACTACTGACCAAGAAAATGTTTAAGGTTCTCCCAGTATTCCATTATTTAACCAAAATTTACACCGAGATTTTGCTTCCTCAAAGCCTCCCATCTCCTTCTCAATGGATCTTAAGAGAATTAGTGATGGAGAACCTGGCTCTGCCTTTTTTGAGAGCATGTTATCTTTCAGATCTGGAATATCTCAAAATTAGACATGAGCTCAGATTTAGTGGGTTACCAATGAAACCACATGCTGTAAAGAGGTAGGGCTGGTCACAAAGGGCAGAACATTTTGGTTTGATCCAGCGGGACAGATTATGAGGAGAGAACCTGGTATAATTCCTCTCTTTCTTGGCATTCTGTCTGCCATGCCACGAACAGTTTCTGGATGTACCTGCCTGTCCCATGTGTTTCCATCTTTGCCTGCCACCCGCACACGGGACTGTGCCCTTCTGAACCTGTGAACTAAAACAAATCTTTTCTCTCGTAAACTGTAGATGCTGTATTCTGTCTCAGCCACAAAATAAGTAATTAAAAATAAGCAATTAAGATAAATTGTAACTTTATCATTTGAGATGTAATAAAAAAATTCCCAGTTTATATAATAAAGCAAGAGATGCCTTTCTTGAGAACTACACTAGACTTTTGGCAAGTATTCTTTAAAACTGGACAAAACTTCCACCTTGCAGTCTCTGTGGGATGATACAGAACCTCACATGTGTAATTTTTTTTTCTGCAAGTTAGATAGTACTTCACCCAAAGACACTAAGGTAAAATTTGCTTTTTCACTAAGGTCAATTAGCACTTTTAGGCCACCCAGCTTAACTGTTATGTTGCTTACATTTTGTTGGAAGCTATTTTGTAAAGTGTGAAAAAAAGCAATACAAAAGGAATCAAGTCCTATTTTCAATAGCAGTACAAAATATATTAGAATATTTTAGTTATTATAAGAAAAAAGTGATTCTTCAAGTTTTTAAAACTTTTAGTGATTTTTTGCCCACCTTGTTGGCCATTGTTATATCAACGCATAGCTTTGGTGGGGTGTGTTATTAGGTCAAAAGTGTAAGATACAGTCAGTTAATTATCATAATTGTTTTTTTCAATTGAAATTCTATTTGAGAGTCTTAATTTGAACAATATTGAGCATGGAGAAAGCAGCAATTATTTAAAAGCCTATAAACAAAAATTATAAAATAATCAAAAATTTCAGATAAATCTCAGACTTGAATACTTTGAGGGGTACATGTATCAGGATTTTAAAAAATGCTTTATGTATGTAATTTCAGCTTTCTTCTTGCCTGATTATACATAAGTATACACAGGAGAAACAGGGTAGAAAGAGGGGTAATGGTGATTGGGTAAGGGATCCATAAAGAAAATGGAAGTGGGCAGAGATGCTCTCATTGATTACCCAATCCTATGTCTCTAAGGTGTTATAGAATTTGGAATTCAGGCACAAACAGCAACAAACAACAACAAGACTATTATTAATATGACAAAGCAAATGTTACAATTCCTTCTATTCATATTTTTATATGTTGTATTTTTCGTATAAATTTTGGACATATCAGATTTTCACAGATACTAACCTTTTATCTTTTGCTTTTTTGGAGGCTTATATACCTTCTCAATAAGATATTCGCTGTGGGTTGGATCTGGAATATTCCCCACCAGCATCGTGTATCTGAATCCTGTGGCTTAGCCAAGGATTCCATGTGCTGTTTGAAGGGGGGTGGGGGGGGGGGGCTGGTCTTAGAGTTGAATTACAGGCATGCGACGGAGGGTAGGTGTGAACCGGATTAGATTACATAAACCCTAACCCTAGCTTCTTCTGGAAGCCCCTAACTCTTCCTCTTGTGAAACTGATCAGCTCTTCTCAATCAAACTCTTTTCACCATTATCAGTAATCCACGAATGGACCAAGACTTCCTGATAATGTGAACTAAAATAAATCTCTCCTCAATTAATTTGTGGTTGTTGGAAATTTTGTTCCAGGAATTAAAAAAAAAATGCCTAAGACTATTTTATCTATAGGACTTTGCTTACATACATTTTTAAAGAAAATTCTCCAGGTTGCATATTATCTCAGAGACTATAGATAAACCAAGTCAAACCTTTAATGTGTCTCTAGCTAAAGTCATGATAGAATCCAATATTTTCTACTTGGAATATTTATACATCATTCAAGGAGGAAAATAATTCTGAGTGGTTAGACAGCATTTCATACTAGCTCCGTCAACTTCCATAAGAGAATCTTATTCTCCTAAAATAGCAACTGATGAAAAGGTATAGAAAGTTAGAAAGGAGATTATCTGATTTTTTTTTTCACAGAAACTCATGTCAAGTACTTACTTGGTTATTGATGTTGTGTTTGCGATAGCCAAGTGGAAATTTCCAGTGAACTCAGTGTCTCAAAGGACAGGCATAGGATTATGCCTTTCTAAAGCATAAATTAACATTAATTTATGTTTAAGCTTTAATCTATTCATTAATTGAACAAATATTGACAATATTTTTTCATATGGGGCAGGGAGTAAATGACAGGGATTTTTTATATACGACACGAACATCTGTCATACTTGCTGAACTTTGCCACTGTGCTGTGAAAAACGCCATAAACATTATGTAAACTAATAAGGGTTTCATGACTACAACAAATCTCTCATGATAAATAAACATCAGAAAAATGAACGTAGGTTATCATACATACATATTTTGGCATCAATGAATCATGGAATTTTTCACTGGCATGATGCAGAATCCTACGGTTTCTACCATGGTCTGTAAGATGAGCCAAGCATAGAGAAATAGATCTAGCAGTGCTCATGTTACGGAGGCATTTTCCACAATATGTCTAGGTAAAAATTAGCCAATATGTGAATCAACAACTGAACACATAATGAACAAGGAGATATATACATGTGTATCTCCTATATGTAATACATAATTATTTTTGATCCATTAAAATTAAATTGTCATCATTGGTAACAAAATGAGTGTATGTAATTGGATGACATTAATTGTAATAAATCAAAGTGTAATAAACCAGAAAATAGATAGGTAAGCATAGTATGTCCTCTCTTTTATGTGGGATTTTACAAATGTATAATTATACAAATGTATAATCGTGATTAAAAGTGTTTAAAGTCATTTTGTATGGAAGGGAAGAAAATAGAGTGAGTCCATATTAGATCTTTTTTTTTAATGCATTCATAGAAACATTACTTGAACACTATCATTGTGTATAATTGATGCACATCAATTAAAATGAAATAGAATTAACAGTATAAATAGAGTTCTGCTAAAAATTGCATATGTTCCTGAAAAATGAGCAAATGAACATCCGAATTTTGATACGATTCCAACATTCTTCACAAAATTGAACACACAAGGGATCACACATATGATAGGAAAGTAAAATATCTTACAACTCTTGCAAAACAGCACAGGACAAAAACCTGTGCTACCTTGAGTTTAATATGGCTATTCCAAGGTACAAATCGAGACAGAAAGAATTGAGAACCTGTTTCATAAAATTAAGGTTTTCACTTCACAAAAGATCCAGTGAACATAAAGATATGTCACTGACGGAACGAAAATGCTTAATGTACATATGCAATAGAAGATCATTACCAAAACATTCAAGGGACCCTTGAAACACAATGGAAAACAAAGCATTATTTTTTAATGATTCAAAACTTCAACAAGAATACATCAAAAAATACAAATTGATGTCAAATGGATATATGAAAATGCATTCTACACTGTAAGATTTAGAGGACACAAATACTCAAACAAGAGGACAGCAGTACACATTATATAGATGGAACAAAATCCAAAATATTGATGACAATAATTATTGTTACAACAATAAAATTAGTTTATTCATTGTTGGTTAAAATAAATACTGCAGAGAGTTTAAAATACAGTATGTTGATTTTCTGCTGTAGCAAACACCCTCTTACTCTATGTCCAAAATATTTTCAAAGGGTTATTTATGTCAAGGAGTTGAAACTTCTGTATCCACAAATAAATGCCCACACAATTTTTATATTAATTTAATTCATAAAGCTTAAGTTTGGGAGCAACCAAAACAGTCTTCAGTTTGTAAAGCAAAAAAATGTGTACACATAAAGACATTGGAAAGTTAGTGCTTAAAATGAGCTCTTAAGCCTTGAGAAATCTTAAGAGGAGGTTGGCCTCTTTCACTGAATTCTATGCCTTCACTGAAACAAATCATCCTGCATAGAGTATGTGTTCTAAGTTTTCATATATAAAATACTCGAGGAAACATAAATATTGTAGTTAAAAAGTGCTAATTTTGTCAGAGGTAGGGAGGGGGAAAGCTGAAACAGTCCAACACAGAACATTTTTAGGTAGGAAAAACTACTCTATGAACTTAAAATGTAAGAACGTGACATTTGTTCAAGTCCATGTAATGTATACAACCAAAAGTAAACCCTAATGTGTTTTATGAACTTTGCCAACAATGATGGATCAGTGTACTTCCATGCCAGAAAGTTTTGATAAAAGAATAATGGAAGAAATTGCATGTGTGTGAGGGTAGAGGAAACATGGGAGGTATGTATACCTCCTACTCAATACTGTTTTAGCAATTTGTCTAAAAGTGTTCTAAATATAAAGTCTAATATAAATAATGGAAGGATGTGAAAAATACTTCACTAAACCTATTACATAATTTTCACCTTAAATCTATTATTTATCTTAGAATCAGTACTCAGTAAGGTTTAAAATTTTAAAACAATAAGTTCTGGTGGCTTCTCCTTCATTCCTCCTTTCCCAAGTACCAGCATAGCTTTAGCCAAAGAACTTATGCGAGTATTATAAAAGGTTGTAGTACAACTTTAAATGTACTTTGAAATAACCGTGGGCCTTGTGGGACTAAAATGAAGAAAACTCAGAAAAGACTCCACTTGAAATGTGGAATAAGATGAACTCATAACCAGTGTGAATCATCTCTTGTAGTTCTGTGGTCTTTCTTTCTCAGGGAACCTACTAAACCAATATCAGCACCTGGGTACCAGGATCTGGTGTTTGGGCCTGCATAACATTCCCTCCAGATTTATAGGCTGAAGTTCTGTTCTCTAATATCTGAGGATATAATTGCATTTGGAATTAGTCTTTAAAATTATAAATAAGTTACAATGAGATCATTAGTGTGTGACCTAATAAAATATATTTGGTGTCCTGTTAGCAAACATTAAGAAACGAAATATATAGAGAAAAGGCCACACGAAACTAGTGATGGCAGCTAATTGCAAGTTAGAGATACAGGGCTCAGAAGACACTGGCCTTCTCACACACTGACCTTGGAAACCCAGCCTCCGAACAGTGAGAAAATACATTTTTGACTCTGAGTTCATTAATCTGTGGTAATTTGATCTTGATATATCTGAGGCCTGACTCTCAAATGATCGTTTTTGGAAACATAGTTGTCAGAAGAATTACTATATTTTGGAAAATGAGTTCTTGTAAAAGGGCATTTTGGTAATTTGAACAAGGGGAGAAATCACGGTGGGATTAGCAGGGACCATAAATTCACTGTCCAGGGAGTGCCACCATGGTGTAGATGCTGAGTGTGTCTTGGTACATACAGAACCCTTCGTGGCTCTAGTCCCACCACAGTGCACCATCCAACGTTTTAATCAGTGTACATTACTCACCTTTCAGATGCAAACATTTGAAATAAAATGTGCAATTCATACTGCAATGAGACAAGAGCTGCTTGCAATGTAGATCAAATGAGTTTAAAAATAAAAATCTGGATTTATAGTTGTACATTTTTTAGATATTTATCTACATTGTAGTCAGATAGTATACAGAAGTGACCATATATGTATGGATAGCATTGAGTTTAATACGGATATTCCAAGGTACGAATCGAGACAGAAAGAACTGAGAATCTGTTCTGAAACATATATATATATATATATATATATATATATATATATATATATTTCATAATATATATATATTATCCCTCTGAATCCTTGAGTTACACATCTACAACTTTAAGCAATCATGGATCAAAATATTTTTTAAAAATATATTGATAGTGAGTATGCACAGGCTTTCTTCTAGTTATTATTTCTTAAATACTATAGTATATTTGAATAACATTTGTGGCAGATATCAAAGGTAGTCTAAAGATTATTAAAAGCATGTGGGAAGATGTACATGGGCTTACACAAATATTATAACATTTCATAAAGAGATTTTGTAGCCATAAATTTTTATACCTCTGGTTGTCCTTAGGGCAATCCTCTAAGATATTATGAGAGGTGTTTAAATATATTTTTATCCTGTCACATATTAAAATGGCAGATGTGTCCATTGAAAGGATTATATCAGTTTGAGGGAATTAGGAATCATACCTCCATAAGGATTAAGATTTGTAAACCACCCTGGACTGGGGATCATGAACTGGTATGGACTAGATTGTGATTCATTTGTGGGCTGGCCAATGAGAGAAGAACACCTGTGGGAGGGCCAACCAGAACTCCAAGGGTATTAAAGGAAGGAAGAGGGTAGATTGCTACAGCTTTTTCCTCTGGGAAAGCTCTCGCCTTGGCAATTGTCTGTGAATGCCGACTTGCCACACATCACAGATCCTCAGCACAGATTCGCTCCAGTCTAAGCTTGTACCAGTCTGCCCATTGCTGCTCTTCAGTTTCCGATCTTCACATCTTGGGTCTTCACCCGAGATCTACAGCAAACTCTCAACCTCAATGGCTGTTCTGCAGTTCTGGTGGGAGATCTACTTCACAGCTAAGCAGCCAACTTGGACCATCTCTGTCCTTGGATTTGTAAGCCTTTCTAATAGATCTTTTTATGATAAAATCTGTAAATTCTGTCTTTTGAAAGAACCCAAACTAATACAGCAGGTCATCATCTTTTAATGAAGGGCTTGTTTTCTCTCATAATTCAAGGCTACAAAGAGCGTCCTTTTCTTCTGTTGATTCCAGCTTTGTGTTAGTATTTCTAACTGTAAGTGCTGGCATTGCCACTAGTGAATAAAGCATAAAAATGTCCCATTGGATGGCTCACAAAATTATTGGGGTACCTTTTTTAAAAAATGTACATAGCTAATTTTCATCCTTCAAATTCTTCTGCAAACTTAACTTAATAAAGAAAACTGAGTTAATTCCTAAGAATAAAGATTTGTATTAGTGTCTGCGGACACGATTAGACCTTTCCCCTAGATGGTGCTACTAGTACTAGCTCTGTTGTTGCTTCGGGAGCTTAAACACAACACAGAAACCATTACCTCAATGAAAAACACTCTACCATTGCAGCCACTGATTGTTCCAACTACGAACTCCAAAATTGTTATCCAGAGGATGTGGCCCTAATTGCAAGAGTATCAGTTCAGTACTCATACTGTTGATAAGGTTAAACTGTATATATATATATATATATATATATATATATATATATATATATATATATATATAATTTTGTATACCTTAAGGTAGGAAGTATGAAATGGCTCTCCTAACGTCTAAATATGAAACATAACAACAATATCTTATACATTTTCTTGTTATTGATACATCATTTCTTTTATTTAAAAATTCTGTTCATTTGCAAATCATAACTGAACTAATAAACGCCATCATAAATCTTAGGTGTGTTTTTAGACTTATGCTCAGAGTATACATCCAACTTATCAGGAAATGTTCTTGAATCTCTTCAAAAGCCTATAGAAATTTTCTTATACAAATTTTTCTTACACAAATTTTCTTCAGGCCACCAACAGCTGCACAGTTGTTCTCTTAGGCCCTCATGCCTTTACTATTGTTACCTAAAGCCTGTCTACTAAGCAGCAGCTCTTATATTTTTTTAATAGACTCAAATGTCATCTATTTTTAGCATGCTTAAACTGCCCGCTGCAGGAAGAGATCCTTAATAACTAATCACTCTGTTTGCACATCCCTACCTTGTCTGGTTTCTTTCTTGTTTTTGTCCTGACTTCCCTTCAACTCTACTTCCTTATAGTACCATTTTTTACTCCTAAGTTGTTTGGCATTTGGGGGAGGAAGAGGTGGGAGGAAAGGACAATATTTTTACCTCACAGTGCCATTTTTTTCTGGGAAATATTCATTTCTTAGATTTATACATGTCTTTTTTCTGCTATATCAACAGAAAGATTAAATATCAGTTCCAGAAGTAAATTTTTTCACCTATCTTTTCAGAAGAGGTATTCACAGTCATTTCTATAAAATTTTATGTTCTTCAAGTCATAAATGTAGTAGTCAGGGCTTCCTCACTCCTTCTCATTGACTGAGCGTGTACCAGCATCTCATCCACAGGAGGACTCAAAATCTATGTCTGACTCACTTTCAAGCTTCTTCTTCCATCTAGAAAAGGGCCAACCTGTTCTTCTTTGGTCACTGAAGTAAAAGATTGTATTTCTGTCATTCACATATTTGCTGTGTGAACAAAGAAGAACGAATAGACCTCAGTGTAGGAGGTCAAAATCATGCCTATGACTGAGAAGGTATTTCAATATAGCCAGATATTTCCTGCAGCTTTTAGATGAACAGATTTGAACTTTGGAAGATCAGGTCCCATTCTGAATAAAGCCTTTTACAAATGAGGTTACAACTAGAGAATCTCGTTATTTAACTCCATGGAGGAGTTGGGAGACAGGCTGCTGAGTGGATATACACCCCAACCAAGACGAGAGAGCACACAAAAACATGACAGCGTGTGTCATATATCCCAGTGTGTGGGTGAGAGCTGCGCTGCTGGCAGGAAAGCTGAAATGAAATAAAATGATCATTTCCTTCAATTAATTCTGTGAGGTAATGCTCACTTGAATGTGAGATGCTATTAATTTGTAAATAAGGTCAATACGAAGGCAGTTTTAATACTGTATTTTGTGATCTTAGAAAAGCCGGGCATCAATTCAAAAGGCAAGAATCTCTCTGCCTGAGTTAGGGTGTCGGCAAAGAGTTAACACTATCTTCTCCCTCTGTATTCCAAATTACTTTTGAAAGTAATATCCATATTGCACCTTGAAGGAAGGTCTAAGCAGTAAACTTTAATGGCTGCCTGCGTTGGCAATCATTTCATAGAGACAAGACACCGCGCTGAAAATTGCCCTATAAATAAGATCCCTTACAGAAAAATTAAAATAGAATTCTTATTATTGATGCTCACTAGCGGCCATAAGGAGCACAAGGGAACCAGGAAGCGGCACTTGTTTCAAATTGTTCTCAGAGGCACCTGAAGGACACCCCCAAAGTCAGCTTTGATCAATGGTGGTAAGTGGTTCCGCTGGCATGTGGAGTGCCTTGCTGCGTATTTAGAAGCCTTGAGGAATTTGTCTACTGACTGGAAATGATCCAGACATTGGCTGCTCCACGACAAATTTCTGTCTGATTTGGTATTAATTCACCGGTACCCAGATCTTACCAAATTAATTCTCTCTCCTTTACCACCGTTGACCCCGCCTCCTCTACTCCTATTGGTTGAATTTTGCATTTTGATTCAGCTTCTGGGCTTCCATTCACCGAGCTATTTTTTTTTTTTTTTCTCTTTGAACTCGTTGAAATCTTCAGCCCCTCCGTGTCCAGACCACCAGTTACAAAACCCTCTTCGAAACATCTGTGTGGTCAAATAAGACCTAAAACGTGACTCTGAGCTGTGTTGGGCTTCTAAATCCCACGACTGTTACTGTGATATCCGATGGTTTCTAACAGGTTTCACATATGAAGAAGCAAATATATGAACAAAAATGTACAAGTTTGACATGTAAATGCAAGAATAACACAGAGTTGTGAGAACCAGGAAGTCAAATAACAAGGACAGAAGTGACAGCAAGAGCTAAACTGAGAAAGAGATAAGGGCAAAAAATAAATCGGAAGCAAAAAGCAATTAGGAAAGGCAAGAAAACTAGAAATACATGCAACTTAATAAAATTGTCTCTATACCAAATATCCCATTTTTGTAAAGAAAATGTGAAATGAGTTACTAAGAGCAAAATGAAGGGTAAACATGTTCATAGAAACTCAGTTGGATCATTTCGGGACTGAAAAAGCAGTTTTACTTTCTAGAAGACATAAAAAAATAATTACTGCAAAATAAAAATGAATGTGAAATACACAATGACTCCTTCATCCAAATTCTGTTTCTTGCAGGCTATTATTATCATCAGAAGACAGTACTGATTTTTTATCTGTAAATATCATGTACCAGCTGAAATATGAGTTGTGGATACAAATTTAATAAATTGCTTTATATAATGCCTTACCATAATGAAAGCAAAATCATGTTATAATTAATAGTACATGTTCAAATACATTTTTATGACTCAATTCATTAAAAACAGTAAGAAACATGAACTGAAGTTATAAGCTATTGAATTTATGACAGACATGCAGTCCCATAAAGAACCCATAGGAGTTTTGAAAAGATACAGAATCTTCCCAATTTTCAGGGAGTTCATTTGCATAATATATGTCATTATTATCAATGCATTAGGAAATAAATTTTTAAAATAGATTGTAGACTATAAAACAAGGTAGTCAGTTGATATCAAAGTTAAGTGACTTTTGTATAGATATGACACTTGTTTGGGTAATTTATAAATTTCCTTGAAAAAGATCACAAGTGAGTATTAATAAATCAGGCTTTGTGTCAAAATAATAAAACTCACCACCCAGAGGTTGTAAAACTGTGAACAGCTTGAGGCAAAGATCAGGTTAGACCAAAGAAAGAATATTACACAGCCTAGGCCCATGTGCAATCTGTCCTCTATTTAGACTGGTAGATTGAGTAAAAGCTTTCCAGTAAGTTTTCACTTAATTTTGCTTGTAACAATGTATGCTTTCCAATTTTATTAATTAACTATGATAAATAATATGTAAACACATGGATATCAAAAATAAAGCTGCTAAATAGAGATTGCCTGGTGTATGTAAAATATTATACCCAGAAGAAAATGTCAAAAATGTCAGAGTATTTTTAAGGGCTATTAAACGAACAACTAAACAATCAGTGACTTCTGATTCTACCATATCAAAAATCATATGATAAAATAAATAAAGCCTAGTAATTAGTTAATGTGGGGGGGAGCCAAAGGATAGTCCTTCCGTCTCTTGACAAGTAAATAAAGGCTTCTGGCAGTGTCAATTCTCTGTTTATGATGAAGTGTCTTCCCTTACAAACACTAGCTTCTTCTTCGGAGAAAAAGTCTCTATTTCTATTATTCCATTATGCAGGTTCTCTTATTAATCACAATTAATGCAGTATGAAGACTGTAAATTATTTCCTGCTTTGGTCATTGAGTTCCAATGAGAAGTTTTCTGCTCAGAGAACCAGGATTGGGTTTTCCTGCATCAGCCTCTTACAAGTTCAAAATCAACTGTGACATAAAATTAATGTATTTTCTATAACAAAAACAAAGAGCTAGTATAAAACTCAGAAAAACGATCTCAAGACAGTATTTAGCTGCATATAGGGCTCCTGTGTTCTAGTTGGTCCAAAATTCCAACACTGAGTAAATCCAGCAAGGAGGAAAAAACAAAAAAACAAAAAACAAGCAAACAAATATATGTATGTGTGTGTGTGTGTGTGTGTGTGTGTGTGCGTGCGTGCGTGCGTGTGTGTATCTGTGCAGATAGAAGATTAATAGACAGAGGTAAAATGATTTGAATTAAATTTAAAATATACATGATTTATAAAAATAAGTTATGCTTATTCACATTTAAAATATGAATAACATGATTCAGATAAAATTCATTTACTTACTTACATTTGTGGTTTTAGGGGTATTCAGTTAGACATGGATTCATTCCAGAGACAACTGCAAGATTACTCAGAAAATCAGTCTGAACTCCTGGCTGTATGAGCCCCGGTTCGCTGTCTTATATTTGGGAGTTTGTGTGCAGTGAGTGAAAGCATTTGTAATGAATAAAAGCACAAAGGGACAGCGACAACATTTTGAAAATAGCTTCGAAAATAAATCAAAGTGAAGATTTAGGAATAGTAAATTCCATGCACCTAGATGCATCGGTTCATAAATCTGTTTTCATTCTTAGACTAAATCCTGTTAAATGGTGTTATTCAGATAAAAATTAAGCGATCGAATCCTACGGAAAACATTAAGCCCAGGTCACCCTGACAGATATTTATCCTTAAAGATCAACTATATAATGTAGACTACACATCGTATAACATTAGTGTAACATAGAAAACAATATAGAGAGTCAAAACATTATAAAAAGTACCCCAGTGAAAGAATAGATAAAGAAAATGTAACTTATGCACAAAATTTGAGAACTACTCTGTTGTAAATTTAAGAGAAATTTGAGTCATCTGTAGGGCAATTGGACGCACATTAGATCATTATGCTTAAGGAAGAAAATCAGAAACAAAAAGTTAAATGTCATGTGGTTTCTCTGTCATGAGAAATCCCAAGTACAATTTAATGAACAGAATTAAAGAGTGATAAGTAGAACATGGAGATAAATTTTGCAGAGAGGCTAAAGAAATGCGAGAAAAGGAGAGAAGAGAGGATGGGAAAAGAGTAATCAAAAATGTTTTAGGTGTGATACTTTTATTAAATTCCCAAGTTTAATGTACTTGCTGTCTGTTGCAAAATGTCTGCTAATAAAAATACACAAAAAGTATACAGATTTGCTTTATTATTTGCAAATATTTGAAGCACAAATTGGATATACAGTTAAGAGTTTACATATGAGAGTTCAACTCACCACACCAAGAAATCTGATTGATATCTCTTTGGATATTTTGTTGTATATAAATGAACCGAAGCCACATCTTACAAAAAAGTAACAAAAGAGAAAGAGAATATGGATATTTATTTCTGTGATATAACTAGTAGCTCAGATTTATATTATCACTTTCTGAAGATGTATGTGTAAGGTACATAAATACTGTATGTGACCCCAGTGCATATGTTGGAATATGAATATGTTATTTATTACATGTGCTATATGATATATTTTATATTGTTTCTATGTTACATTAATGTTATATGTTGTATAGTCTACATTACACATGATTAGTTCTGATAAAACTTTGCTTATAAAATGACAACAAAATTCGTCAACATCGTTTACACAGTCTCATTCTTGACAGTCACAGCAGGTGACTATTGCCTAATTCCCATTACTATATACCTGCATTTACAGTTCATTAAATTTTCAGCATACTGTTTGGAATACACGGGTCTAGCTTGAATTAAGGGGAAAAGCAATTGCCTGGCACTCTTAACCTCAGGTGATGGGATCCAATGAGGGCCTATATTTCACTAAGAACTGTTACTTGAAATTTTTTGGAAACCATGAACCCTTTGGAACAGATCTGAGAAGGACTGAAGGATATAGTAAGAAGCCAGGATTTTCTGGGAGATGATAAAAAAGACAAAGTTGTTGAATTTAAACCTGATAAGCAAAAACTTAAAGAATCCTGGCCATCAACTTTATCTGTTGTCTACTTCAGAATGCTGCTTTAAGCATGACATTTTTAACCCAGATCATCGGGTCTTTCCTGCTGTTACAATTCGTCATTGTTTTTACTTACAAATACAAAGAGTGTAATCTATGCCTGTGGCTACCATTAAAGATACAAAATTGCAAAACATACATGGGATCTCTAAATGATTAAAATTAAATAAAATGACACAAATAATTTCAGAAAATTTCATAGTTGATACAATATCAGAAAATATGCAATCTGTAGAATGTTTAAGATTAGATTTTAAAATGCAGTATATATGAATGTTTACTGTTTACTTAAAAAGTTGATATTTTGCAAAAATTCAATCACTGTGTTCTTTATAAATATGAAAATATTGAATCCTTAAAGTTCAAGTGAATTAGGGATGAGTCCTGTCGTCAGAATATCCGGTTTTTTTCTTAAACTCATGAGTTAGAAAAAGGAAAACTAATCATCAATGTGATAGTGATATGAATAGAAATTTGGGGAGGTGATCAAATTGTGAGGACATAGCTCTCACGAAGGAGATTAACGTCCATGATCATAAATGAGCCAAGAAGTCTCATCTGCTGCTGCTACCCCGTGAGAACATAGTGAGAGGGCGCTATTCATTAACCGGAAAATAGGTCCCCATTGAACCCTGAACTCTCTTGGGCCTTGATCTTGTGTTACCCCACCTCTGCAACTTGAAGAAATAAACTTGTTTTTTTTTTCTGGTGTTTTATTTTATTTTGGAAATGAGGATTGAGTCGAGAGCCTTGCCTGTGCCAGGCAAGTTCTGTACCACTCAGCCACATTCTCAGTCCTAAATTTAAGGTATTTTCAAATTACCCAGTCTGAGGAATTTTGCTTTAGCAACTCGAACTAAGACTTTCAGCTAGAGATATATTCCTCAGAAATTTTACTTGTAATCTGCATGAAAATCTCTTGATAGAATTTTATGCTATTTAAACTCTATTGTCTGACATTTATCCATCTCAAACATTGCAGACAAGGAAAAGAAATAATATAATACTTTCACATAACTAGTTGACAATTTTTTTAAAAAAAAGAGATTATCAACCGTTATTCAGATTTAACTCAGAATATTAACTTAAAATGCTTTTTCTTTAAAGATTTCAATCCTCTATAGCACATGAGTGATGCTTATTTTCCAAGTCATCAATTTCAGATGAAATTGTTATTCAGTTTTCTTTGGCACAGTGTTTTCGTCCTGCAATTCACCACTGTTACTGTCATTTAATCAAATCTGATTTCCTTCAGGGACAGCCATAATGTCAGAATTTGCCATGGGCTTCTACTGCTACTAAACGTATAATGTGATATTCTTGTATGTTCTTTCACAGTTTCCTTAAGATGGTATATAAACCTATGAGCTCTATCTGTACAATTTATCCTATAAGATATAGTTTATTTTCAGAGTTAATCTGTGCTTGATAAGTTCTGACTTTGATGAGTGTCTTGAAACTATTTAAAATGAGGATAAATGGCATCTCTTAAGTATATCACAGACAAAATTACACTGCTATTTTCTCATATGATACAGCTGTACTTTTTTCAGCAATTGAAAAAAGTCATCAAACAGGATATTTTTAGAAGTTGTGTAAGTCCAATTTTGTTGTGATTGTTTTTGCTTGTCATGGCTGAGTTTCCTTTCAATGATATTCAGTGACATTTGCTATGTGCAAAGATACACGTTCTTAATCAGCTTGAAACATGATTTTCAAAGCAGACTGCATGTTTTCTGTCCCATGTATGTCTTCCTCAAATATCTGAAATTTATACTACAAACATGTTAGGCTTTGGATGTGAAATTTTCCCCAGAAGCCTTGTGCATTGGGTATTATGGATGCTTCGGGAACAGTACGGGAAGGGGTGAAACACTGGGGTTTGACCCAGAAGGAGAAAGACCTGGAAGGACGTAGGCTAGGTGTGCCCTTCCTTGCTCACGTGGCTTCCTTTCTGCCATCCTGTTAACAGCTTCTCCTTAAGCTGGGTTTCTGCCAGGTGCTTCCACCATTGCCAGCTACCCATGAGTAGACAGGCATTTTGAAATTGTGAGCTAAAATAAATTTTGCCTCCCTTAAGTTGTGGGTGTTAGGTGCCGTGGTCCAGCAAGGAAAAAGCAACTCATGCAAAGTAGGGTATAGTTATTGCCACCATAGTTCTACATATCAAGCAACGCTAAAAATAGCATCATGATATAATAATTAGTGTTGCTTTAGGTCATTAGTTTGTTTGGTCTAGGTTCAATCAGAGCAGTCTTATAAGGCTAGATTTGCTATTTTTATTATTTTGGGGGTTTTTATTTGTTTGTTTGTTTGTTTGTTTGTTTTTTGAGATAGGGTCTTGCTCAGGCTCATCCTGAACCCACTGGTATAACCTTGAAGTCAGGACAATATTCCTGCCTCAGCCTCCCAAGTGTTGGGACTCCAGGTGCTTTACCAACGATATGGATAGTAATGTGTTGATCTAATGGGTCATTGAGATCCAGCTGTACTGCAGTGGATTTGCTTCCCTTGTCTTTAATTCTGTTCTATTAGGTCAACGAGCTGGAATAAGCATGGCTTTTCCAAGACAATGGTGGAGGTGAAAAAAACCAAACAGAAATCGATGCACCGCTGTTTGTATCGTGGTTCCCAAACACCATGTGAATGTCTTCTTTTTATCTAGTTTCCTTTAGCAAAACCAGTATCCAAGGGGCAAAAACATTCACATGCTTCTTGCCACAATTTAGTATAAGAAACTTCAACATCACTTGTCCCTGGCCATAAACCAGAGAGAAACGAGCAATTGAGACCAGTAGTTGGTCAGCTAAGAGTAATAACTAGTAATCTAAATCATAAGGATAATAACATTTTTTATAAAGAGAAATATAGTTGACATAAAACTAGATCATATCAAATGAATCTAATTTTCTACTTATTACAAATATTGTGAAGATGTCCTCCATGGAATCGTTTTAGTTTTCAGAAATTCAGAAGCAGTGTTAGCTGGCATATGTTTTATCATTGGATAATTTTAATTAGGCAAATTATAAATTAATTCAAATCTTATATTTCATAATATATTTCAGAGTACATAATATACTTAAGTAGATATTATAAAACATTAAGAAAAGATTAAAATATATGACTTTACAGTGCAATTATTTAATGTATTACTTCTCCAAGTTAATCTTAACACTTCTAGTTACTAAAAAAGATGCTTTTATCACCCTTGAGTTTTAATAAAACATTTTATTTACATACGTAGTACAAAGAATTTGATAAAACAAGTAATATAGATGCCATTTATACATCTCTCTCTATATATATAATTTGGCAATGTAATTTATTCTCAATCTGTTTGGACATGATTTTTACTACCAGTATGATCACACACTCTCTAGTTTTGGTCTTTATTTCAATAGAAGCCTACAATAAAGAAGATTTCCTGGCAAGATGTAACCATATGTCCTGGTGGAGTTTCCATCAGCCACATATTTTATAGAGTTTTTTGTTTGTTTGTTTGTTTGTTTTTTAGCATTTAATACTCCCTATCCTTCAGCAATTCCCAGTGAGACATGTCTACAAATAACATTGAGTTAAAAAAATAAAACTCAAAGTATAGTGCTTCCTTGTGGTGTTTAACTGGTGTTTTAAAACTTCACACTTTGCAGATTGTGACTCCGTAAGGACAAAATGAGTCATGTTACCTCAAGAAAGACTGGACATCATCAAAGAGCACTGTCATTTATTTAGACTCAAGAGTAGAATCATCAGTCTGAGACATTCAGGGGTGAACAATTTCAGGCTGTACCAGCACAGTAAGTATGACATAGGCAACATTATCTGAAATGTACTTTCAATTGTGTCAGTTGAAGAGAAGATCAAGAAATTGTCCTACAATTTATTGGCCAACATATATATATATACTTAGGGCTCACTTTATGTTTCTATTTTTGGTTTGTTTTTTCTTTGTTTTAGATTATTCATACAAACTCAGTACTACACACAAAGACAGCGAAGCTCGGTGGACTACTACGAGGTGTAAAATGGCGTAACGACCTCTCAACAGACTCTTAAAAACACAGATGTGTGAGCTGTGATTTAGACTCAGGCTCTGTGAAGAATAGCAAACAATATCAGACAGAGATTTAGAACATGCATTTTCCTGAGAGTTAGTGATCCAATTACCATTAGAGCTATGGGGAAAGAGACTTGCACTTATCTCTAGACAGTGTAATTTGAAAAAACTCATTTCAGTTCACTTCATCACATTTATAATATCAGAGACATTGTCTTGTTTTATAGACTCTCATCTGATGACATCCAGGATTACATAAAAGGACTGAGAATGAAAACACAATGCAACATACTCTCTGAGGCTGCAAAACAAACACAATATAAAAGCTTATTCGAGCAGTCTGATACTTAAACATACTGAATTTCTTGCCAATGTTTTATAGAAGACTTGCTATTCACAGGAAGCTACACTGAGAGTGAGCTGTAGCACAGATCTCACTCATCTCTTTATTTCATACGTGTTACTTCTGTAGCTAGGCGGAACTGGAAAAAAGGATGGATTCAGAATCATTTATGAAATGAAGAAAATTTTAGAGTCAAAATAGAGATCTGACTTTATTCAATTACTATAAACTTAGAAAGGCTAAAATTAGTTACAACTGTCTGATATATTTTACATGTTACGGAAGTATTTTCCTTTATACATATTAATATTACAGAATTTCTCTGTTCCTCTGTTTATTATATTTAAAATGTTAGGCTTCAAGGCCACATTATTCTAAGAGTTTCACTATTTGCCAGTTAAACTAATGATATATTTTATCATCCGGTAGGCAGTGTCATCTGGTTTCTGGCATTGACCATATTACTTGGTAGATTATATTGGGTACCATTGACCTATATGGCTAGAGCCCGCTCAGTCTTCTAATGAAAAACATAAAATATATTTGCCAACAAATCCTCCACTGAGTTGCAATGCTTCTGCTTCCTCAAGTGAAACTGTTTCCACTAAACTAAAACTCAAATGGAGAAAGTAATTAGCATTTGTCTTTGCTTCTCCAAAATGACTTCCTCCTTCAGTTACCAGTGCAATATAATATCATGGCCTGAAGTAGGTCAAGCCAATTTAGAGAAAAATATATATTAAAAAACTTTAAGCTGATTTCTGAAATAAACGTAAGGAATATTGATATTACAAAAAGAAGATAGATGCTTTTGTTTCAGGTAGATCAACCTGAACAAAAACATTAAGGTCTTCTGTTCTTTCGTCTCACAATAAAATTATATATATATATATATATATATATATATATATATATATATATATATAGCCTACACACACACTTATTATAGTCAATACAACATACACACGCAAATGCACACAAACACACATACAACTTACACAGAGTCACAATGCCAGAAAGAAGAGGTCTTTTGTCTGTGAGTTCCCTTAAAACACAGCTTTGAATAGATAGAACATACCATTTACAAGACCTTAAAAGCTACTCTTATATGCATTTAACTATACACAATATTAGTGAATGTCAAATCACAGAAGATGTTGGGAAGTATATTCTAAATTTAAAAACAGAAAGAAAAGCGAATGGCTGTTAAGAATATTTGCCGAGTAAACCCCTTGAGATGGTCTCTGTGTCTGTGGGAGATACTTTGAAATTATTCAGCTTTTCCATACTTTAAAGGGTGCACAAATCCATCTTCTTGGTAAATAAGTTGTAAAGAAACAACTTGAGATTCGTTTCCACATTCATCATTAACTTATTTGGTTAACATTAAAGTTGATATTATTTCTCAGTGTATTTTTCAGTTCTGGAGTTGCCTTCTTGTGTTCAGTATGAATGTGAGTGATTTTAAATGGCTAGTCAAGTCTTGTATATTTCTCCTATTTTGTTTATCCAGACCCCCTCTCTTGTAAAATTAATTTCTTTACTCTGCTAATGCCCTCGGATCTTTGCTCTCAATAGGCTGTGTCTTCATGATAGGCACAGTATGTGTTTGCACCCTTCCTACTTATGACGTATTTTACCTCCTTCTCCTCTCTGTTTGTCTCTTCTACTGCACCTTAGGAGATCATTCTTGTCCTCTATTAAACATACAGTGATGCCCAGCATAGTTTCTGTATATTACTTTGTTAAGAAAGTGTAAAAATTACCACCAACCATGTACATGAAACAACAAAACTGCTTTATTTCATAATTTAAAAACCTAGAAGTCAATTACTAAAACACAATCAAGGACTTGTTTCCTCTGAAGTTTCTTGTAAGGAATCTACCCTGTGTGTCATTTTTAACTTCTCAACAATCCTTTGTTTGTAGACCTCTGTATTCACTTCAGTTATTATGAAATAGATGATTGCATTTGTTATTTGTCAAAGAAGTAGCGGGTAGTGAGAAAACAATGTGGTGCCTTGAGAAAACACCTTGCTCCATTTCTTGAAAGATGAGCATAGTAACCGAATTAAGGCGTGTTCACAGAAACCTATTTTCAATTTCCAATTTGCTGTTTAACATGAGAACTAACTAACGATGATGATCCCTCAAATGTTGCAAAAGTCTCTGAAATATATTCCATGTCCAGTGATATTTTATACCCATCACCAAGATGAGTCTAAGTAAAGTTTGTGTCCCCGGAGGCCAGGCTGGATACCCCTCCCATCAGTAATATCTACTTTCACTTGTCCCAAAATGTTACACATTTCTTCTTTCATTAGAAATAAAATACCCTGTCCTTCTGTAACCAGGAGTACCCAAAATCACTGTGCAAACAAGGCAGCCCCCATGAGGAGCCCAGCGACACTTTCTGTCTGAGTTGCCTTATGTGCTGAAGAACTTTCTGCACAGACTTTAGTCACACTTTAGTCTCTGAATGAAATATAATTAAATTCTTGTAGTGTAACAGATCACCTTCAAAATATCATAGACCTCAACCTCTGTGGTTCTTTGAAATGATTACCCATAAATTAAGAATCTGGCTCCTCCCTTTGGCAGAATTGAATATAATCATGAAAAATGTCAACATCCATGCTATTTACCCAGTACGAAGGTTTTCTTTTATTTGCAAGTAGACAATTCCCAAATGCAATGCCTGTAATAATATTAAAAGTTGGTATTGAAGTATTAAAACCACCTCTCAGTAATTCTCTTGAAGAAAATTAAGTAACTATAATATTTTTCATGTAACACAACATACCAAGAGATAGAGAAGAAAATAAGCTTATTATGATTTTTTTCTTAAGTGGTTTATACATTAAAGTCTTGAAAAATAAAAGAAATTAGAAAATATATATAAGATGTATAAATGTACTTGTTTTATTATCACTGGTCAAAAACTCATAACCACACTAGAAAGAATGTACAGACACACACACACACACACACACACACACACACACACACACACATATATATATATATATATATATATATATATATGTATATATATCTATCAAAAAGATCAGTACTCTCTAAATTTGCACTGTATTATACTTCAGAAATGACTGGCAGATATTACTAGGAAGGAGAATCATCAAAAGCAGTTTGGAATTAGGGAAAGAGCAGTCACATTTTCATGAGAAAAAAACCAAAAAAAAATTAAAAAATATTCTGGAGAAATTAATATTTATTTGGGAACAGCATTTGATAATCAATAAGATGGCATAATAGGCCGGGAGCATACTGGGAGGTAGAGGCATGGGGACATTTTCAAAGACAGAAGAGAGGACGGCCGTATCAAGCACATGAGGTAACACTCACTGACCACATGACTTATGACGAAAGTGGCCTCCCTCTGAGACGCTTGCTGTGCAGGAGTCTCTTCTGTATAGGTTGGTGCGACCTCTGTGTAAACTTGTGCTTCCGAAAGGATCTTTTATGGCAGTTATTATAAAGCAATCATGCATAGGAAACTTTCTTCATATCTTCTCTACTTAGCTTTTTTTTTTTTTTTTTTTTTCTTGTTAGGGTTGACACAAGTGATTCTATCTTGAACACAGTAACTTTTGCGGTCCCTTCATCTGTCTAGCACGTGGGACCTCCCATGATGAGGCACTGATCACTCTGTAAATGACATTTCTCTCACATAATGTAGCTCCGTAAGTGTTATTCAAGAAAGCAAATTTATCATTTTATGGACGTAGTGCTTCCCCCAGCACTCTCATGTTGTGGTAGAAAAGACAAATTCAATAAGTAGCCTGCTATATGAATGAGGCAAGATAAAACTTCATGTAAGCAAATTCATTGGGTCTCAAGAAAATGACAATAAGATATCTAAAACTGAATTTGAGTTGTAAGAATGATCTATGATAATCATAACTAAATTACCATAGGGAAAATGAGCAATTAAAAATTGTACATAAATTTTGTTAGGGAAAAAGCAAGACTGCAACTATCAAAACATGAGGAGAAAATCCTGGCTGGCTGAAATCTCCACTAATGGTCTATTAGCAAGTATTACAACTTAAACACGGAGTGAATTCCGTTTAAACTTCCATGGGTGTTTTTAGTTGAATAAAATGTTTATTTGGAAAATTCCAATCACTGAGGTATGTATGGCTTATTGGTTAGAATAGGTTCCAAAGAATTTTATCGAATTCCAAGTGGTGCATATAAAATTGTCAGTTTGTAGATTTCTTGAAATGCTGCTTAAAGAGATACATCACTGGAATGACTCATGTTTGTAAATAAGAATTTGCGTGCTGGCTATTCGTTGGAACTTTCAGTTAAAGATAATCCTCAGCAAAGGTTCACTTCAGATCGGTTGTCACAATCATAATAGTCAAATCTTCCAATAATATTTCCTTGCTTGACAAATAACTTTGTCACAAGTAGAAAGTTCTATTTTTAGGTGTGTATCGCACATTTTAATGTCACTTATCCACACTGTAATAAAAGTTGAGACATGTTAAACATGTAGACTCACAGCTTGAACAAGCACTACATGACTCATGGTGTGGTGGTACACACCGGGAATCTCAGTACTCTGGAAGACGTTGTCAGGAAGATCGCATGTTCTATCACAGCCTAGTCAAGTTAGTGATCAAGCTATATTTTGATTATGAATAAATAAATAAAATGATTAATTAGAATTGTGGGAGATGTGGACTTAGCTTAGTGTGAAGAGTTGAGACAATAATACTGCCGATGATGAAAAGAAAAGAAGAAAAGAGGAGAAAAGGAGAGAAGAGAGCAAGGATGAGAGTGGGGGAGAAGGTAAGAGGGGAAGGGAAAGAGGATAGAACAAGAGAGCGGAGGAAGAGGGGGGAAGGAAAGGGGAAGAGGACAGGACAGGGAGGGGAAGGAGAATGAGGAGAAGGGGAGGGAGAGTAGAGAAGAAAATAGTAAAGGATGGGATTGCAGGAAAGGGAGGAGAGGAGACAGGGAAGGGAAGGAATGGGAAGAGGCAGGGAGGGGGGAAAGGGGGAAAGGAGGGAAAGAGGGGGAAGAGAGAAGAAAAGAGAAGAGAACAGAGAAGAGGGAGAAATCAACCTCTGACTAGTCTAGAATCCTGCAGTCTTGTCTGTACGTGGGCAGTGGCTTGGTACATCTCCATATTTCTGCTTAGCATTCAGTTCTGCCTCTTGGAGCCCTGCACTTCAAATTCACTCTTCCTTAGCCACTGTATAACCTGCTCATTATTGTGAGCATTACAATGAATGCCTTGAGTGTTATAGATACTAGTGAATATAAACAGAATTTCAAAAAAAAATCTGTGATTATCCAGCTCACTGGTTATCAAGTGAAATCTTGAGCACTCAGCAAGACAAGGAGGATGACGCTGACAGAGCTGGTGATGTATTGCTACTGAGAGAATGCTCACAGTGTGGGTGACACGGAGATTTCCAGCTTTTGTTAAGACATAGCTCATACACAACCTTTCTCATGGTCAAGGTCTTCTTTGTGTTTCCCTGGTTTGACAAAATCGTGCCTCCCTTTACTTCTGTACACTTTACTTCTGTACACATTTCAAAGTATCTTCCACACATTCTTATTTAATATCCAACCCGCCCTTGATGGTAACTCAGATATTGCTTGACCTTGCTTTAAATGAAGCTCCTGTCCTTCCACTATAGATCACCACCCTTCATGAAATTTGTCTTCTCTAAGACCCTTTTGAATTTTTCTAAAATTTGTTTTACATTTTGCCTAGTACTACAATTCTTATCACAGATTATGATCTTTCAAAAATGTCTAATATCTCCATTTTGACCTTTACATCATTATATGATTAATTTTAAGTATGTAAATTACAATGTAAGGACCTCATCTTCTCTTTTGAAGTACTCACATATTCATTATTGGCCATAAAATGATGATAAATTTAAAATACACTTAAACTGATACTTAACTCACAGCACATAAGCTCACTACTGCTCCTTTTCAGTAGTAATCATACATACACCCTTATACAGAGTTGGTATTTTGTAACTTTTAATGTATATAATTATATATCGACACAGAAATATAGCTGCTGTACCCACAGACTCAATTTTATAAACTATTTGGAGCATAGAGAAACAAAAAAGATCTATTTTGGGTACCTATATATGTTAAAATTCTTTCCAAGGCTACTTAGCATAAGTAATGGGAAGAACACACAAAGTTGAGATAAAATGCAAAGGAGGCCCAGGAAAGATGGGATGGCGGTGGGGTCCGGCCTCTGTTCTGTCGCTCTGAGCCGCGGAGAAACCTTCAAGGACAGTGGTTTCTGTGAAAGTTTCTTATTTTGTGGTGGTTGTTCTTGTTAAACTTAAGTTCTATTCTGCTGTGTCTCATTTTAGAGAGGGAGAGATTGTTTTGACACATTATTCTTTTTTTTTTTGTAACTTTTGAAGATAAATTTACTGTTTCAACAAAATATATGGAGAACTCGGAGAGTAAAATCAAAGGCTAAAGGAGCGGCCAAGGATATTCGCCAACAGGGGGCTGGAGAGCGCGGGAGCCAATGTTGTGGTCTCCATTTGTACAGCGCAGAGGCAGGGTGTGCTCTGGACCAGGTGTCTGAGTTACACACCGGGACACCAACAAGTTGAGCAGGAGGTAGAAGCTGTGTTTTGAAGAAGGAGGCCACAGAGAAGCAGCAGGTCCTGGAGTTTTCCGACAGCGGTCTGTTGGCTACCATTTTTTCGTCTTCAATCTTGGATGTAAAGCCCAAGAGGAGCACAGTAACACCTGCTCTCTCTTCCAGTCTTCTCTAGCTCCCTCCTCCTTTTTTTCTTTGCCTTATTAGTCACGTGAAATGCCTGCTGTTCCTCTGGAAACATGCACTGAATTTCTGCTTTGAAGAAAGTATCCAAAATTCTCTATTGTTTTGAAAGGTAAAGATAAGGCAATTAAATAAATAGTATCTTTTGTTTCCAGTTCCCTAACTCTTTTGTAAAAGGAAATAAGCGCCTTATCTTGGAGAAAATGCTGTGTTAGAAAGTGAAATGAAGTTTGTTAAATGTAACTCTAAATTCCATACATACTTTATAATTTGAAATAGAAAAAAAAAGATGTCAAGATACTTTTCCTTTCACAAACAATAACACAGGGACCATCAAGAGAGACAGACTAGCTTCATTAGGTCATATTTACAGGAACCAGTGCTGCTTTCTCCAGGGTCATGAGACACTTCCACTCACCATTAAACAATATTACTGCACATTCTTACCTGACCTTCAAACAGAAGTGTCTTTCTGCCATATCCTTAACACGCAAGAGTAGAAGCATTTCGTCAATTCTCTCTGGAACTTGACCTAGCTTTTTTAATGTAGCTACACTGGGAAGATTTAGAATAGCTAATTTTGTATAAAAATGATCTTCAGCTTATAAAGGAGGTCACCGTCAGTCATTCTGAAGGTTCAATTCATCTGAAATATTTAGAAGAGGTTAATATATGCAACTATTTTTTCTCTGTTTTGCATTGAATTCCATTTATGTTGAAATCAAAACTGTGTATTCTAATACAGATTTATACACCAACATAATATTTATACATCTTCACTTTTATTTCCAATGTTGTTTCCAGTAGACTGAGGTAAACAGAAATTCACCTCTCTACCTTCATCTTTCGGATTGGTTTAGTTTGGTTTGGTTTTGAGACCAGGCTTCACTGTGTTCTGGAAAACTTTTCCTTCTACTGGTTCATTTTTCACCAATAAAGAGCCCTCGGTTATGACTGCTCTGTAGTGTTCACTCTTTTGCCTGGTTTATTTTTCTGTGTAGTGTTCACTTCTGTTGGGTGAAAAACATGGTGAGCAGAAGTCTTGAAAGCGAGTTTGAAGAAAATTCTTATAAATATGCGCACATTTTTGTGGGCTTTAAGGATTGAACACAGGGTGTTCACATTGAGCTAATTCTCAGTCATTTTATTTTTGTTATCTTACTAGTTAGTGCCAGATGGGATTTTGTTCAAGGATGGGCTCAAACTTGTGATCTCTCTGCCTCAGGCTCTCAGAGTGCTGGGATTACAGATATGTAGCACCATGCACAGTCACACACACCATTGTGTAAAAAATAAGTGTGACCATTGATAATGATATGTCTATTTGATGGGATTATGAAACACCTAACAAAATAATAAAACGCAGTTCTGGAGGTGTCTTTGAAGGTGATTGTCATGCAGTCCAACAAATTTAATGGGAGGATACCCTCTCAAGTTACCAGTGGCACCAAACAATTAGAGTGTAATCTTGATAGAGCAGACAAGTGAAAGATAGAGAAAGTATATAGGTTTTGAAATGTTTCACCTTGCTTGAGCACATCGTTCTTTTAACATCAACAACCATTTTCTTCAGCCTTCCAAACTAAATTCCTCCCAGCACCTCCCCAAAGACCTTCTAGACCTTTGATCCTGAATTGGTCAAGTGTCGTTCATCTCTTGTATTCTGGTGGCTTTTATTTTCTCAAGCTGAGCCCCTGTGGGATGGATTTTCTGACTCTCCAAAGTGCAGACAGTCTTCGTGGGTTCTTCTGCCTTTAAATCTATAGATGGCTGAGAGCCAACCTAATTAATCGCCTTGCATAGCTATTCATATAATTTTCTGTTGATTATTTACTTCTAGAAAACCCTAATCAATTCAATTAATTATACTTTTACCATGGCTATCATAGCTTTAAAATATAAGTAATTATAAGAATATTTTAAATAATACTTCCATTTTATTAATGTTCATATCTCAGAGCTGTTGTTAATACCAATTCAGTGATATATTCTGTATAGCACCATGAAAATGATAAAAATACCAAACGTTCTATCATGTTGAGCAAAAAAAGTGTCCATAGATTCTTTAGAAAAAGATTTACATCTCATAGGGCAATTGGTTTACATACACGTTTTCTAAAGTAATTGCTCTGAGAGGGAATTTAGAAATTTATTATCTGTCAGCAGATTTAGCCGGAAAGAAATATCAAGATCTAGGATGGCAGAGAACTGTTTTAGCCATATGTTTTAAAGAGGCAGTTCTGCTAAGGTCATGTTAGAGATGTGACCTTGGACTGTAAGTCATGCTGGAGTTTGGTCAGTCGACTGGTTTGAATAGCTAATGTGCCCACGTTTCTGTAGTTCTCCTCATTGATACAATGTTCTTACATTTTATTTCAATCTTTGTGTATCTATCTATCTATCTATTTATCTATCTATCTATTCATATGCTAGTTCAATTAAACAAATATTCAAAAATATTGTTAAGAAAGTAATATTATAGATTTATATACATGTCACATGGAAATACTTGTGTAAATTATTAAAATTTTTCACAACCAAATTGTAAAACTGAAATCAAATTTCAAAACTTTACGTGCTGATAAAATTACATCTGTGCACAAGAGTGGTGGCCTTATTCGTTGTCACATTATGTTTTCTTATTGAGCAAACATCTTTCAAATAGAGTAGGAGATCTTACTGAAGTTTTTAGTGATCCATTTTGCATAGAGAGAGATCCGTGATGATTTAATCTGGATCTTAACATGTGTATGCTCAGAAACTCTAGAGACATAAATGAACCCATTGGTCAGGAGAGGAAATGGGGGTCTCCCGTTCTTACCTGCTTCACATAAAGACTGAATATAATCACATGAGGATCAGGAGATGAAATAATTTCATACACAAAGACTGGACAAAATGTAGATTGCGCAGTTTTACAGGTAGAGTGAGTTGTCGAGATACAGTTTGAACAAATCCCTTTATCTCTTAACAACACCATGGTAAAGATATGGCTCCTAAACATTAAAATAAGTTAAAATGAAAAAGAAAGAAAGAGGGAGAGAGGGAATAGAGGAAGAAAAATGTTGAAATATTGTACATAGATTAAAAATAAAGCGCCAAAGTGTCTGCCTCTGAAGATGTACTTTGAGGAAGGTTTTATGAATATAAATGTAAATTATTGAGAACAAAATACGTAGAATAGAAGGAAATTAAAATAAGGTAAAAATAAAAAATGAATAATATGATCGCAAATTGCATGAAATGTTTGAAAATAATCACAGAAGTGATATGAATTAGTTGAGAACAAATGATTATTTAGCTGACAATGTAGACGGTCCCTAGGCTAAACTTGAAAAAAAAAAGTGCGGTTCTTAGTATTTCTTACCAATCAAGATAAATCAAGAATTTGATCCACAACAGAGTAAAGAAGCAAATCCTTGAACAATTGCAAATGTAGAAATAAATATTGCTTTTTAATAAACATTTTATTAAGATTTAACCAAAATATATTGATGAATAAAAATAACCATAATTATAATAAGAATTAAAAATAATTAAAAATTATAATACAAAAATGAAATCTAGTGAGAAAATCTGACAACTTGAAAACACAATAAGAAAAGGAATTTGAAAATATAAGAGCCCATATGCTGAAGACGATTTATGTGGTAAGTGCATTTCATATACAAGTTAGAAAAAGGCAATTGTTTGAGCATTTGCGGTAAACTAATAGGAAATCAACCAAAGAGAAAATAACTTACAGATGAAGCAGTTGTAGTTTAAGCTCTATAATAAATTTCAATAAGAGATTATCAACAGGCATTGTTAGTATTGTGTTCCAAGTTTCTTTTTGAAAGCCATTGTCTTAAAATCTATTTATTAAATTAGACATAAAAATTGTAGAGTGTAGAAGCACAAAGAGTTGTTACCCATCATATTTTGTGGCTAATGCACATGTACAGAGAAATAACTAACATGGATAAGGCATGTGAATTTACCTAATGAAATTTCATATGATGTGAGAAGGTTCAGAAATCAAGACTCAAAGAAACAGGTGGAAAGTGTTGATTTTTTAAATCAACATTTGCATAGAAGTCTGATAGGAAGAAAAAAGGGCTTGATCTAGTAGTAATAAACTGAGAATAAATTAGCAATGTTTAAGACTCCTCATATCTTCAGAAATACCAATAGAATGTTTTTTCATCATGGTATAAGGAAGGAACCTCTGAGAGTGTAATAACATAGCTTGGAAGATGTATTTGAATTTCTTTTTTTGCAGATTTATTTATTTTCCCCACTATTTTTATTGATATACATATGTAACACATAGTGTTTATAATGAATTTGGGTATTTCATGCACACATGTATCATATCACCTTTGCAATTCCTTCCCATTTTTGACCCTCCCACGCCCTCCCTATTCTTCCCCTCAACTCCTGCTGTCACTTCATGTGGTTCTATAGAATGTCTGTGTTCATGTCCTGCTGTAAGGGAGAAAAGTGGAGATCAGGAGATCAGTGAGCGGCCTTTTTTCTCAAATGACGACATGACATTTGGGGGAACACCTATCTGAGCGTTATTGAAGAAAAGATCACAGCGAGACTGTGTTTTCGCTAGAGAAAATTACTTAAAACTTAACAAGTACAAATTTATTGCATTTTAATATTTTAGTCTGTAAATAAATAATAGAATATGTCTCTTCAAAAGGATCAAACCTCATATTGAGAAAAATAAAAAAACCACATTGTTGGAAAAAACATTATTAAATTTTATAAATTAGCATTTCAAATTGTGAAAGTGATCACACATATATTGTATGTTTATTGTATCTACCTCCTTTCAGAATCTCTGTATTTTTAATGTATAAAATATTATCCTTACATCATTTTAGTTAAGGTGGAAATGAGTAAAAACTGGAGACTCCTTGTTTATGAATTCTATATCCTTATGGATTCTATGAGGTTCACTCAGGTCCTTAGATGTTAATCAATCTTTTATGTGACAATATCAACTACCTGGATTTACTCTGTAAAGTTATTTTACGTAAAAATGTACAAATTTGTCCTCTTTAAAGGAAAAAAATATATCTACAGTATTCTTCAAAAGAAGAGTTTGACTTGAAGAGTTTGAGAAGAAGCTGTGCATAAACACTCCAATTCTAGAAAAAGAACAAATAATAGTTTTACTTTCAACCTTCACTGTTAAGAAAATCAAATCAACCAGGTCATTATTTCTTCCATTTGGATAAGAAAAGAAAGCATGATTTATTATACTGGATTTGAGGCAATGTGTAGAATGATGATTGTGCTTTAGGACACAGACTTATATTTGTGAAAGTTTAATATATATGAAAACTTAAGAAATATTTTGATTAAGGGGAAAAATAAATCATATGTTGTCCCTTCCCCAGTAGTGTATACTCATAAATTAGGTCACATATATGAGAAAGTATTTGGATCGCAGCAATTACTGCGGTGGCAAGAACCTCAAGCAAAAAAGTGAACCCTTTGTGTGTTCTCATGTCCCCTGTATCTCCTCAACATCGATTCTCTCATTGGACAGGTAGTTTACTAATAACAGATGTTCTATCTTCAATATATACCATTCTAAGGACTCTTAGTTAAAGTAGATTTCATTGCATAAGTGCATTAATCAAAAAATAAAGTAATCAGGGTATATACTTACACACATGGCTTCCTTAACAATGAGAATCTCTAGAGAAATGTATCATCAAGTGACATTACCATGATCCAAATAAAAAAGAAAACAGCACAAAAATGGGCTCAATTTGACCTTTTGAAGAAACAAAGACACAATGCAAAAGCCCGCATAAGATTGATGACCGCAAAATACGGCAGAATATTGTTTTACAGTTAATGTATTTATAAGTAGAGGACACCGATAGACACAAAAGTCTGCTACTGTTGATACACACGTAGTGTAGTTATTTATTATACTCAAATATTGCTTATCATGTCCACTTGTGTTAGCATACTTAAATGTCTAGTGGCACAGAATTGTTTTCACTTAGATCATTGCAAGTATGAGTGATGATTTTCAATATGACATTTAGATGGCTAAGAGAACAAGATAGGAAATAGAGAATTTAGAGGCCTGTTGTAACATTTTTTGAGACCCCTGTCACACATGAGGTTTATAGTAACTAATGTTACTTTTTAGCACACAGTTGTACAGTGGATTTCAGGTTGTTGGGGCAATTTATTTTCTTGTAAATTACAAAAAGGGTAATTTTGTTTTGGGAAAAATAAAGGAAAGGTGGATAAAAGCTTTTGCTAATCTGAAGAGGATTGGTCTTTTTTAAAAGGCCATTTTTAAAAATAACAACACTGTGATAGCCAAGAGCCATGAGCTCTTACATCTTGGAATATGATTTTAGAGATGGAGCTTGGACATGTACACCAAGTATCAATGTATAATGAGCTCCATATAATAAGACACCAGGATGTATTATTTAAGGTGGGGTTTGCAGCAATTACCCACATATCAAAATAGGTGTATTTATGATTATAACCAAGCAGGCATAGAAGCATAAGTAGTTGCAATAAGAGATGCCTATTGTGGACATCATTTCATCTACTTCTGTTTAGCAAGTGCCTCACCACCAACTTTTGCCTATAAATTTTTAGATAATTTGCCTGAGTTATATATGCAGAGATATTGGTTACAGCATTGCAGGGGGAATGTGTATTGAGAGAACAAACCAACAAGCAAAACTGTGACTATTTTATTATTATTATTATTTTACATTACTCAAAGAGTAGCTACAGTCAAAGAGAAAGCTCTAAAAACAATTTCCCTGATCTGTGGCTATCAGTCGTCACTTGGTCATTCTCGTGTATATTTTCCTGAGCATCTGATAAATGGTGTGGTTATGTTAAGGTGAGTGAGGGAACTGACTTGCCACCAGTACTGAGAGCAAGTTTTCATGAAGCTAGCCTGAGGATAACACTCAATATGAGAACCTTTCCTAGAGATAATATCTGGCTTTTTGGCAACCCCCATTATGTAAGAAGCAGAAACATAACTTTCTAAGAATGATGCGCAGCCTACGTAAGACTTGCCTTTCCTGTCTGATCTATTGATCATTGGAGGGATTGTGTCAATTTGTCGAAACTGGAAAATGCTCGGGAAAGAGCTTTCAGGTGTGTGTGTTGTTGACGCGTGGGCCAGGAAGTGGGTGGGGAAAACCCACCCAGAGTGCAAGTGGCCCAATGGCGGCTTGAACTAACTAAAAGAGGGAAGAGATATTGCTGAAGCCTCTTCCTGGAAAAGCTCTGGCCTTTCTTTGAGTCTGGAGACATCGGCTTCTTCCTGCTTCACTTTGCTGATCTCCACCACAGAATGCATCAGGCTCTGGTCTTTGCCTTGCTTTTTGGACAACAGTCCAAGGCTGGCTTGCACTGGCTGACTTGCAGTCTCAGAAAGGTGTCCTTCTGGGACAAGTCTGAAGAGCTATAGGGCCTTCCACCAGTCCCATGTGCATGTGACCAATTTGGACTACCTCTCTCCTCAGACCTGCAGGTAGGTCCTCCAAATAAATATCCTTCATCTCTATATTTAACTCTGCCTCTCTTATAACCCTAACCAATACATACCTTAAGATCTTATTGGTGATAATTTCCTAAAAATAATAGTTTGAAACATCATACATTTATAATCTTATATTACTATAGCTTAGAAGTTCACTGCAGTGCTTTAATTGTACAAGATGTAAATCAAGTTTCTATAGGGCTCTATTACCTTCTGGAGGCTTTAGAGAATTACCAGCATTGAGATTCTGAAAAAAAGTGAGTGATTTGGGCAATAAGTTTATATAACTTTCAGGGTTAAAACAGAAAATTTATATGAATTGCCTAAACAGAAATAAACACTCATATATGAGTTCTGTTCTAATATTTAAATTTCAGACAAGAATGTTGTCCTCTAAAGTAGCAATTGTTATTACTTTCATTTCCCTATGATTATCAATTGTATTATTCAAATCTCTCCCACAATTCCATAGTGTAAACACAAGAATTGTCAAATGCATATTTTAAGAGTAGTAACTACACTTTAATTCCAAATCGTTTTTATTTATAGTAGTATCAAATGAAAAGGTATCTTAAAATAAGAGGCTTATTCTTTTTATTTTTTAATGTTCCATCAATACTTATATCTTAAATCTCTATGGTTCATTTTAAGTAAAAGCAGATCAGTTTTTATGATTATTTCCTAAGAAATGAAATTGCAATAATTTTATTTCAAATCTCTTCTGCAACTTTCTTATCTGGACTTAGCATATGACCACATGTCAGTTAAATGGTTTCTATTTTATCCACCTAGCTCAAAAGGAAATTTACATAAAGCTTAACAAATGGGTAAGAAGATAATCTAATCAGATTTTAGAAGCTTAAAAGGAAAGGGTAGGGTCGAGTTTGCTTTAAAAGATCTGCTGGATATAGGAGATACATCAATGAAGTCTAGGTAATTCTAGATGAGGCAAACTTATAATATCCAAAGGCTGTCTTAGGAATTGCTGACTTCATGAATTAAAAATACAACCTCTTTTATGCTAAAAAGTAGTTACTATTCTCAGTAAAGCATAAACAATCAGATCAGTAGCTCATATACTTTATGTTGTATTTGGACCTGTAAAAGGCTGACTATATGATTTTGTAACTATATTACAAAAGTAAGTACATTTATTTTTGATGTTAATAATTACACAATCTACATCCAGCTGACTAGAACAGAAGCTAACACAAAATTTGAAAACAAAAATATATATGTTTTCATAATGGGTCACATAATGAGGCTGCCAAGATTTGAGAGCAAATGTCATATGCTATTCATTTATATTAAATCATATAAAATTTGTAAAATTCTGTTATATCTTATTTCATCTGCTCTACTTTTCATCTTAATACTATACATTTTTTATTGATCTTTCACATTTTATATTATTTCAGGTTTGTTTTTTTTTCATGACATTTTCTTCAAATTGCATATGCATTTTTAGTCCATTCAGTAATAAACTTTTGATTTATGAAATCTAATTTTTACCTTGTATTTTAAAATTGTATTTAATTACACTATATCTTCATTATTTCAAATATATAAAAAAGTGATCGTCACCTAAAGAATTTTAAGTAGTCAATGAGAAACGTTGTAGTACTAATGATAAAAATGGTAGTTCAGGCATATTCACTATTGTTATTATTATTTCAGAATAATATTTGCAAATATAGCACTGCTTCTCACTGCATAATTGAGAAAAATATGAAGCTCAAACAAGCATAAGAAATGCCACAATTGAAATAGATTTTTGCAACTTCTGCGTTAGGAAAGCTTTTCTGTCACAGCAACACAATACCTACTGCAGCAGGAAGTTAATTTGGTGCATGATTTCCAGAGGATTAGATCTGTGCTTAGGTGGCTCCAAAGGACCAAACATCTTGGCAGAAATTATGCTAGGTTCCTGGTGAGTACGAAGCAATGGAATGAAATACAATGAGTTAAGAAATTGGCCAGGGATCAGTATAGAATTAAAACACATGTTTAACTGTCCTATGAAGGCACATGTAGAAGTGTTTTTTTCCAATCCCTCAGGTGAGTCCCAGAGCTCATCAAGTTAAGGCATAGGTTCAAGATACAATAGAACTGAGTATGTATCTCCATCCCTCTTTGCCAAAAATAAAAAGAATGCTGGAATTCAAATGAATCAGACCAAGGTGGATCAAAAACAACAAAGGCAAGCATAATATTCTTTAACTCGATGTTCAGTACCACAGCAAGTTAAAGAAAAGAAGTAAGTTTATCAGGCCTTGGGTGACCTCACCTTTACTGTTCTTCTGGTGGTAGCCCACAGGGACTGTCTCTTGGGCTGACTCAGTTTAGCTCGTACAGCTTTCTTCAGCAGATATTCCGTGGTTCTATCTTTTCTGATTCCCTAAGACCTCTACTTTGAAATCATTCTTGTAGTTTTATGCACTGACATCTCAGGGTCTGCTTGCCTGGCAGCCCATGCCTTCCTGTGAATTATGGGTAGCAGCCTCTCAGATCTCCCAACTCTTGCACTGGTCTAGGAGACCCTTATTGAGCAAGGTCCTGGGGTTTCTCTTCCCAAATCAAATATTTTAGCTTTTCTGTCTTTGAGTACCTTGGCTAGAATCTCACTGATTTCTGAAATGTCCTCAAGGCATTTTTTCTTCTGGTCCCTTTAACAAGTACCTATTGTGGGGTTTGATGTTTGTTTGTGTTATCTTGTCTTACTTTATTTTATTTTTAAAATTCTAACCACCATGGTTTTTGTCCAAAATCTGCATGTGATTACCTTTGGGACAGAGTTGCAGATGTTGACGGTTTTATACCCCACCTCTTCTTTTGCCTCAATTTCTCAGTCTGTCAGTCTGTCTTTCTGTTTCTCAACAGGATCTCATACTGTAGTCCAGGCTAGCCATGAATACACTATGTAGCCCAGGCAGCTCTTAGAATCACAGCAATCTTCTGGCCTCAGCCTCCATCCTGAGTGTTACATTACAGACATATGCCACCATGCCGGGCTAATTTCTATGTGATATTAAGGAATCGGACCAAGGACATTGCACACACTAGGCAGGCATTTTAATCACTGAACTATGTTCCTGACCTTTTTTGTCTGCCTAAAAGATTCCAGCAGTACACATGTCACTTGTTTGGCCTTTCAAGAAAGTTCCTATGCCATGTTAATTAGGCCCGTATCCTTAACCTCAGTCTCCTGCAGCCTCAGGACATGGGATACACAGAAAAAAATGTTGCCCAAGTGCAAACACATGGAACTGTCGTCTAACCCTAACATACTCCTTGGTTTCAGCTGAAACCCTGAGCTTGGCCTCTACTGCTCGCATTCCTGTTGGCATTCTGTTCTTCTGAGGTCTGACCACAATCACCCAGTAAGCTCCGCTGATAGAATTCTAAGTTCTCTCTATACCTCACTTCCAAACCTTTTGATATTTCTCCCACAAACCAGTTCTAGAGAATTTTAAGCAACATGAAATGGCAAGATCACAACAGTCCTCTAATTCTGGCAACACATCTCTAGATGAGATATTTGTCAAGACAAATTGCTGAATCAAACAACTTGTCAACCTGATGTTAAAGAGTTTTAAGTTGGTTCACAATTTCAGGTGGATTCAACCCATGCTCAGCTGAGTCCAGAACAGAAAACAAAACAAACAAACAAAAAAACATAATAAAAGGATGTGGCGGTGCACAGACTCTCACTTAAAGGGAATAGTGACAGCAAGAAATTGAAGCAGGGCCAGGCTTTTATACACAATGTATGACCCCATGACTTACTTAGAGACACCCACGGAGACCTTCAGCAATTCCACAAATGGTTCTCGAAACCAATCAAGTTGACACTTCATTTTACATGTCATAATTGCAGATTCCAGCCAGGAGATCCTTTAAGGATAAGTATTCAGAATAGAAGATTAGGAGGCCGTAAGAACTGTGACGACGCTGGTTAGTCTACTGTAGCAGTTTCTTTATGTGGGATAAAAATGTGCAAAGGCAGTGGAAGTTCAGCTTTGTGAAGAATAAATAAATTTTTTTAAAAAATCATAAAACAATCTGGTGCTGAGAGAGAGAGAGAGAGAGGAAGAGAGAGAAAGAAAGATAGATTAGGCAAATGTATAGAAAGGTGACATACACTTCATGCATCATAATGCTGAAATTTGGAAATATATAATTCTTCCAAATGTTGTTATAGCCACTCAATTTTATGTTATTAATGTGGTCCATATGGTTTGGAGTGACAGTCCACTATTTCTGAAATATTTTTATTCAAACTTTTCTGCAAAAAATGTTAAAGTTTAGAATAAAATGGGAGCTAATCTGAGTAATTTTCCAAAGTCTGTCTGTGCAAGTCTGTTAGAAAAGCCTCAGGCATATATCAATGGTATTAGTTTCATTTACAGTGCAAAATTAAAAATGTATTATTATCTTTTGACTTTGTTTGGATAATAAGAATGTTCCCACGTATGTGCATATTCATATATGTCAGTTTAGACTGTAATAATAAATAATATATGTCACATTTTAATACAAAAATATATTTGTGATGATCTGAAGTCCAGACTTTGAAACTAATTGCTTTGTTTTACTATATATAAATTAAGTAGGAACTTTATTCATATCAATTTTGTAATTGTTCAGATATTATTAAATATTGAAAGGCAACTGATAAAATTTGTTAAAACAGGAAATATTTTAGCTCTAATTAATATTCTGACTGCATATTAGACTTTATAATTTCTCATGTCATTGTTGAGTCACTAATTCCAGATGTGTCAGACTTATCCAAAATGTGAAAGATTCTTTTTCTATTTTTTCAGAAAGAGTCTCCCTCTGCCGCACTGACCTCTCAGGGTAAAATATGCTGACCTTGATCAAAGAATAAGGCAATCATTGGAATAGACCAAAATTTTTCACAACTGGAATATATCTTTTAGGTAGAGATAATGACTATATATATATATTCTAATGAATAATCAGAATAAACATAAAATTTGGGAAATTAGAATATTTTACACTGTGCTACAGAGGGAGACATGAAATGACAACAGGCAACATAGGCATCCCATGGGTTGCAAAAGTTTATTTTGAAAATTTATACTCAAATTTAAGAATCTGAAGAAATGGATGAGTTTCTAAACACATATTAACTTTCAAAATTGAAAGAAGAAATAAAACACCTGAACAGGTCACTATCCAACCACAAAGAAGTCATAAAAACAGTTCCAACTAAGAGGAGCTCAGGATCTGAGGGATTCCCAGCAGAATTCTACAAGAAGTTCAGGAACGCCTTAATGCCAATGCTCAGCAAATGTTTCAAGAAACTGAAGAGGAAGAGAAATTGCCCAAACCGTTCCTTGAAGCTAGGATAACTTTATTTCTAAAACCAACAAAAGACCTAACAAAAAAAAAATCTTTGAAATTTGTATGGAACCAGAAAAAAAAAAAATAAAACATAGAATTTCTAAAGCAATCGTAAACAAGAAGGGCAAAGCCGGAAGAATTGTAATCCCAAACCTCAAAATATACAGCAAATCAACAGTGATTAAATCCTCATGATACTGGTATAAGGACAAACAGAAGGACCAGTGGAACTGAACTGAAAATATTGAAACAAACACAAACTCCCTCAGTCACCTGATTTTGAGAAAGAGTCCACAATAATCCACTGGAGAAAAGAATGCATCTTCAGCAAATGGTGTTGGGAAAACTGGATTATCATATGTAGGAGAATGAAATTAGACCCATATCTGTCATTATACGTCAAAATGAATCAAAGAAGTAGATATCAAAACAGGAACACTGAATCTACTGGAAGACACAATAGGTAAATAGGACAACTAAAAATTGACTTGATTAAGGTGATGTCACTGAATTATAGCTTATTGTGTGTCTTACATTCTATCTTTATAAAAACACCTGAAAATTACTTTTTCTTCAAAAATATCATGCCACAAACACTATTTATTTGAATCATAAAATTCTAGTTTCTATAAATGTTAAATTTGTCAGTTTCTCAGTAATTAAGAATAAAAACAGAAGGGAGCAACATTTTCCCAGCCTGTGGGAGCCACAAGGTTCTACTGCCAGTATGGAAAATATAAGCAAGTAAGTAAGTAAATCAGTAGATTTACTATTATGTATCTATCTTAAAATACCTACTGATAAGTCAGATTAAATACTCACTATCAAATAAAATAACTTATGCAATTTTCTTTTATCATCATTCTTACTTGCTAATTAAAAAATGGTCAAGCTTTGCTATTTAAAAAAAAAACTATTATCAAATGAGACTAACATTTAAGACACTGAAATGGTAAAGCTCTGTTTTTTTTTTTTTTTTTTTTTTTTTTTTTTTTTTTTTTTTTTTTTTTTTTTTTTTTTTTTTTTTTTTTTTTTTTTTTTTTTTTACCATCATATCTTGTCATGTGTAGAAAGTTTCAAAACGGGAACATCGAAAAACCAAGTGTACTTTCTCATTGCTCCTCCTTACTAGTGGTGGTTCTTTGTAATGTTGATTTTTTGTTTGTAATTTAAAATGCTCCCAAAACACGTCAAGTGAACTGATAATAGCATTTGAACTAGGTATTAAATTCAATCAACAGATATACTGTCCTATTTCTCTTTTCTAGATACAAAGTACATACTATATAGATATACAGAGAGAAACACGCATCTATGTCTGCGCTCAGGATTCAACTTTCCGACAATCTTTCGCTCGTTTTCTAATCCATATTGAAAGAGCATGAAGATGCTCTTCTGACTTCACACTAGAGGTCAACAAGGACAATGAGAGTGAGGAGCTGATAAAACAGGGTGCATATGGCAGGCAAGCCGCTGGCGTTTTTTCCTCAGTGTCTGCTTCTGCAGGAAGATCTTGTTATCTTGAAACCGAAGAAGATTATGAAGGTTATTTTTCAAGGTATCAGATGAGTCAAAAAATCCCACTCAATCATGCTGTCAAAGGTATGTAGCTGAAAGCAGAATACTTTTTAGAAAATGCATTTTACTCTCAGTATCTGATAAAACTGAGGACTCAAAATGCATAATTAAATTTGTGTGTCCAAATTAGATGAAGTCAAACAACTGAGAATTTGAAAACAGTGTTTTGACTGAGATGTATAATTATTTTCAAAAGTAACAAGATAAAATAAGAATAAACATGTCACATCACAGTAAATTATAGTAGAAAACATGAGTTATGTTGTGTTTTGCACTATTTTATTTTTAAAGTGAAAAATATTTGTTACTAATAATACGACTGCACCATACTTACTAATTTCCAAATACAAAGCATATGTTACCTACTGTAAAATATGTTTATATGAAGTCTTCTTTCAATTAATGCATATTTATGTGTATTAAGTGAGAAAGGCAGAGGATGTTACATAAATAGTATCTTAAACAACTGTATTTATACTACAACATATCATATAAAAACTAAATTCAAAGTGCACTTGTGCTTTTTTAAATATTGCATTTCCTATTTTATATTATTATAAGAAATACGTGAGAAGCAATGAGTTGATAAGTTTTAGTATTGAAAATTAAGATGATAATGTAAAAGAAGTGTACTTTAAGGTTCATTTTTTATCATTTCTGAGAGAAAAAGATAAACATTTTTCTAGCCATGGTGAGGGGTACAGAAGATATTATCTGTTAAAAAATAATTTCTGGGTCCTCCAGGTCATCTGTTACTGGAGGTGCTGTTTACTGGGTTTCTTGAGGAGTCATCTTTTGAAACTACTCAATGTTATTTTGCACCAATTTGTTAATTAAGGTGCATCATATATGTGCAGTTGAGTTCAAGAAACAAAGAAATTCAATCAATTTCTTAATGAGAACCTACAAAGATATTTGAAAGTCTTCTGCACACATAGACAGAAGTTACTGAGGCCATAGTACCCTCAGTCTCACATACACATGTACAATATCAGTAGCTTGTCTCCTAATAAAGAAAACATGATTCTACTACTAAGTGCACTGTGTTTGTTGGGAAAATTTAACCTAAATAATATATACTATAATGAAGAACAATTTTGATTGCTTTTGATTGTCTTCTGATTAGTGTTGTAAATCATTCAAACATGCTTTCCTAAAAAAAGCAAAATATGCAAAGAACCTTTACGTTCATAATATTTAATGAGTGCAAATACAAAGAAACAAAGAACACTATCAAAGCCCTAATAAACAGCTCCGAGAAAATAAAACATTCTGACAAAAGTACACATGATAGATACGTTCTGATATTAAAGAAATTCAAGATGAATCAATGTAATACAAATACTATAACTTTATCTCAGTTTGCATCATCTGTTGTGACAAAAGCCTGAATTGCTCATAGCAAATTGTCAGAGGGCATAGAGAAATGACTCTCTACAACAAAAACGCTCACTGATTCAAGTTAGAGAAGGGGCTTTGGTGAAAAAGGAAGTCACGCTCCTGAGGACAAAAACCACACAAGACTGGATAATCTCTGTCACCCTACTATGGAACAATAAAATGGTTGTTCTTAACTCTAATGTCTCATTGTTAGCATCCTTGACTTACTTTAAGAATCCAAGGTCATCAGAGTGTAGAATTAATCTAATTTATTTGCTCGTACCTTGATAGAAAATTTATAAATTTCCCTTGACAATCTCTTTGAGGGTCCAGTGTGAATTTCTGTCAACTTTGTCTTCCTGTTGTCCAGTCTAAATCACTCCTGCTGTGAACTAAGCACACTTCCGTGCCTTCTTCTCTCAGTGGAACAACATAACACCTGGTTATGATATTCTTTCATTCACTTGAAGGTCACAGTTTTAAAGGACTTATTTCATTTGCTCCAAAAAAAAAAAAAAGAAAAAAAAAACTTCTTAGTCTTGCAATACTTTTTTTAAACAGTCTGATTAATGATGCTTTTGTGATTCCATGCCATCAAAGCTATTAGTCTATAAAAGAAAAACCAAAACACCAAGAAGTATAAGAATTCATTTTATGTTCCTTTCTGTTGAATCCTGAATTACATATGCTCATAGTTTTGAAATAGGCATGTTTAGTATCTTTTTCATATGACATAAATGATATTTGGAGATTTCAATGCTTAAGTTTCTGCTAATGTGGAAATGTGTGGGGCTGGGGACCTGGCTCAAAGATTAGATCATGCAATCGGGAAGCACAAGGCCCTAGGTTCAATCCACCAGAACCATGTGGTAGCTGGGTGTGTTGGAACACATTTATAAAACCAGAGCTCAGAAGGCTGAGTCAGGATGATTGCTGTGAGTGGGAGGTCAGCCGGGTCTCCATAGTTAGTTCATGACCTGCCTTGACCACAGAGAATAAAAGAAAAAGAGAGAAAAGTGAGAGAAAGATTAAGACATGAGGACAAATTACAAGTCTATTTAAAATATTCGATTATGATATTTTAAAAATGAAAAATATTAGCTCAATGAATTTTGTGCTATCACTGTAATTTCCTTAATTTTTAATTTTAAGTGGCAAGAAGGTACCAATTGATGTGGTTAAGTGTTAGCTGACTGATGTGTATTAACAAAACCCATTGAAAGTTCAGAGTTGAAGTAGATAAGTAACTGTCAGCAGACAGGGAAGGTATGCCTGGGAGAACATAAAGCTTAACCCACTGGGTGTAAAGTACAGCACATTTCCATCCAAACCCTAACTAAGTGGACCTGTTTTGAACATCTCATCATTGTCTGGCCTACGTACTGCAGTGTCTCCCTCTGCGTGCTAATCACTTGGGGTAATGTTTGCATCTATGTAAGAGGTCACTGAGGCCTAGGCACCCAAGTACACCAACTCATCTTTCTATGGCTCAGCTTCTGTTCCATAAAATCTCAATAAGAATATATGGCAGCAGTCAAAAATTTAGTTCTTTCACGATCCTTAACGCACACTGTATGTCATGTGAAACACAGCTCGGAGGGAACTTATACAGCATTGTTTCACATACTAGGGCCAACCTCTTATCCAAAGCCCGTTGTTCTTCTGATTGTTTTGCCTTTGAGAAAAGGTCTTGCTTGGTAGTCCAGGTTGGTCCTGTACTCACTATGTAGCCTAGGCTGGCCTCTAACTCACACCGATCCCCCTGTCTCAACCTCCTGAGTGATGAGATCACAGGCATGCATGACCACATGTCCAGCTATTTCTTAATGTGGTGCAAGAGAATCAAACCTAGCTCTTTGTGCAGGCGAGGCAAGCACTTTGCCCACTGAGCTATGTCTCAGTCCTCTAATAACTATTGTCGAGTATCTTCCCATACTTTATTATATCTGCAATATCTTCTTTATGTCTCTTCTATCCTCAGATCTCCCATACTACCCAGAGACATCAATCAAATAGTGAGAAATCTACCTATACTCTTCCACTGCAAGGAACTCCAAAAAAAAAACAAAACAAAACAACAACAACAACAACAACAACAACAACAACAACAAACAGTGTCTTGATGTGACAAAAATACATTATACAATTCCTACTGCTTGTTGTTGGGAAGTCTTATCTTTTATTGTACCAGAAAGTCTACGTTGGTATCCATACTTGTAGTAATGAACTAGGAAGAGCTTCACAAATGAAAACAGAAATATCTGAAGCCCACAGAGATAGGATTAAGCTCAGAATCAGCATGCTCTTCATCCACACACCCCTGACCACAAGTCACTTGGCCAAGCTTCAAGTTAAAGATCAGATCACATGTGTACATTTCTTAGTAGTAAAAGGGATGATAAATCCACTGGCCAAAAGTATGGATATCTGAAAAGATAAAAATGTAATGCCAATAACAAAATCTATCTGTAGCTCAATTTACTCGATTTCCTAGTTTTATATTTCACATATATTTTAACTGTATTCATTCTGTATTGAAAAGAACACAAATACAAAAGAATAAAATACTTCTACTCATATCTAGAATGAATATAAATACTTCTCACATGTTATCACTTATAGTCTATTCTTTCTCTTATCCCCTGTTTCACAGTTTGTGATGCAATATCTTTTTTCTCAAGGGAAAATCTTTATTCCTGAACATTTTTTTTTTATTCAGGAGTAATTGTTAAAGTTCACTAAATGGCTTTTGAAATATCTGAGATGACTCATGCATTCTATTATTCTACCAATATTTACTCACACACACTGAAGACCACCCCAGCTCTGAAATGACATCTGCTGAGGAAGGTGGGTGAGAGTCAGCAACAGTGAAAACCCCCCAAAATTCTCTGGACTCATGGGTCATATATCTTACTTGGGTGAGAAAACAATAAAAACAAAGAAAATAGGAGGAAGTGCCTATTGGCATAAGCTGTGTTTAGAGCTGTGGACCAAAGGAAACCAAGGAAAACTACGGTGGCCTGTGTGAAAGGGAGAGCTGCGTATTCAGCGATGGTAGCCTAGGCAGGCTTGCTGGGGAAAGGCTTAAATATCAAAAATCTTCAAAATGTTTTCTTTTTGGTTTAAAAATGGTGAAGCAATTTGACCAAGGCTTTAGTAATGTCCTATTTAAGGCAGTAACCATAGTTCCTATGTTTTGTTACAGAGGTTGTTTGTGTGCTTGCTTTGTTTTGTTTTGTGTTTTAAGACAGAGCCTCGATCTGTAGTCCACGATGATCCGGAACTCGGTGTGCAGACCAGGCGATCCTTGGGATTTCTCCTGCCCCAGCCTCCCAAGTGCGGAGGCATGGTAGCTTCACCCCTCCCAGTTTATGTGGTGCTGGGGATTTGAACTCAAGACATTATGCTTTATATGTGATGCATTTTAATACTCTGTAGATTCTCAAAATTGTACTTGATACATAGTTTTATTCGTGTATAATATTTTGCACAGTGTTTTTCTAATTTAGTATTTCTCTGCTTTGTCAAAATACAATATAAAATTTATTCTCCTACTTGTATTCTGTAATCACTTAAGAGTTAAGTGTAACATTTCGTTAAATTTATCTGAATTTATCTGCCTACAAAATATTTTATTCAGAAAATATATTTTATATTATGTGTAATCAATATTATCTTATGCTAATTATATGATTAAAAGTGCTCTAATTTTATATCTTCCCTTAAAATATTATGTATTGAACATATATATCATACATGCAAACACTTATACCTGCTGTATACTACATGTGATGCAAGAACTAAGATAAATAACTTTTAATTCATTTTCAGGAACTTATTTAGAATGCTCTATTATGATTACTTCCAATACCTGATGCAGAAAAATTATGGGTTACAAAACAAGAAATATTTTTCTGTGTTTGGACATAAATAAACTACCTGATGATTTTTAAAGTAAAATAAAGCTTCTGATCCCAAACACAAACTTTACAGATGATACATCAAGTAGTCCTTTTATGAGCTATAAAATAATATAGTTTATATCAATATATGTATATATTTGTAATCACAATACATAACTGCTAATTTGTGCATATGTCTCTCATATACTGATTAATATCTGTGTAGCTTTCTCAACTTATTGAACATACACTGTGTGCAATGATTTGAAAATCATGCCTGTGAAGGGTACAGTAAAGAATGTTAAGTGTCGACAAATGTTTTAGGTAATGATGTTTGTAACGGTGAGAGATAGCAGAGAGTTAAGAATTTCCAGGTGGGAGTTCTTAACTTTTCAATGACTCCAGACATTATATGAAACACATGCACAATGGAGGAACTATTTTTATTATGGCCCATTTAAGAAATGGAAATTAAAAATAATAAAACGGACTGTCCAAAGTAGCTGGTCGCTTTCTCCAGCCATTGTCTTGCTTCCAGTTGGTGTTATTTATATTATTCTCTGATTTCTTCATGACTCTTTACATGTTTCCTTTTTACTAATTTGGGTAATAAATGAATCATGTTACTACATATTTTTACTAGTGTAATAATTTTGTAATAGTTAAGCTTGTTTTATTAGTCAACATTTTCTCTTTATCTTACCCTGTTTTTAAAATACTAATTTCCTTTTTGATGATATTAATCATTATCTTCAGAAAATCTGTGTCTTGAAATTTTGGCAGCTCATGAGTAGTATTTTGCTGCTTGTTTACCTCTCCTACGTTTTATACAATGTATTTCATCTAATTAATATTTAATATAGTTATGCCTAAATCAAAGAATGTGTGGATTGTTTTACCAACTATAGTGCAAAGACTCCCAGACTCCCAGGCATGGTATAATTATATAATTTTGCTTTGTTTTAAAAATATAACTTCAAAACTAAAATATCTAAAGGTAACAAATTCAATAATCATGAAACTTTTCTTCTGAATGCATCATTTTTCCAGGCGTGTTTTAGTAGGGGTGTTTATGATCAGGTGATCTGAATATTTGCATACACTGATCACATCAATTTAGAGAGTGGTAGGAAAGAGGTCATAGACTGAGGCTTTTACTACTTTTAAAAAAATGGGTCATTTCTGTGAAAATACATGTAGATATACCAAATTTTTAAAAATTATCATGCAAATTTAATTCAATATTTCTATTGCAGCTGCCAAAAATTTAAAGATGTTTTCCATGACTGAAAAATGGAAATTTTGCATTGTTTTATTTATTTTAGAATCCTGTAAAATACTAAATGTTTTGATATTTTCCAAATGTTTATAAATCTCTATATCTATATCTATCTATTCAAGCATATAATTCTATCAATGGAATATGCTAAATTAAGATCATCTAGTAAAATATTTTATTTATAAGATACAAATTTTTATATTTGAACATAAGTATAAAGAACGAGTATTAAGTAGTTTCTAGATGTTTTTATTTATACATTTAGGTAAATTTTTTCCTCTATAAGTCAATATATCATTTATTACAAAGGAAAAATCATATGCAATATAATTTTTATTGGCATTTTCTCACCATTTTTTTTTAAAATGATGACAGTCTCCTATTCTGTCATTTCTTTGATATGTGGCCATTTCTCCTATGAGTCATAGCACAGCAGTTGTTAATTAGACTGTTCAATTAGTAATAAAATTATTTTCTATGTCTGAGAATACAGCATATATTACTGAAGTGTTTCCTTACTGTGCATGGGGCTCCAAGGTTCAATCTGCAGCACTGCAAAGATTTTTTTATTAAAGAAATATGTCATTAGTTGCTTTATTGAATACACATGGCATCTTTGGAAGCAAGATGAAAAACTCTCACAAAAACAAGAAAATCGGTCTTATTAGAATTTCACAAATAAGTGCTCTCTTGAACACTCAGTTGCTTTTCCATTGACGATACTAATTAAAACGGCCACTATCTCCAAAGTTTTTGGAAACGTTTATCGTTATTCTTAAGTATTTGCATAAGCAAAAATATTTTAGCCCATCTCTCTCTGGCAAACTATCATTTTCTATCGACATTTGATCCCATCATGACACATGTGTTTTTATTAACCCAGTCATTCTTTCCTTCTCCATGTAAGATTTTCCCTTCTTGCTGTTTTATTTTCTTGCGTTAGGACACTTACATTCTATTTCAGTAGATATGCGTAGAGTAATGTGCTTCCCCAGTTGTAGGGCGTTTCCTTATCACCAGAATATATTCAATGCAAGAGTCGGTCCTATTGCTTTCAAAGATGCAGATGTTGTAGAAGAAATGTTGAACTATTTAAAGGCTACCTGATCTATTGCAGATAATCTGGTCTTAAAATAGCTTTACATGCTAAGAAGTCAAAATGAACTAATTGAAAAACATATTACATAATCATTGTCTCAGAATTTTACAATTTATATTTAAATATTCAAAATGTTTGTTATTCATTCCATATTCTTAACAACCTAAGGTTATACTTTTTACACAATAAAACATGAATAGTAATTTTAAATTTATCCCTAGTGCTAAATATCGGAATTTATGGAGGTTAATGGATTTGTTCTTTAACTGGCTTAATAAAATATGTCCCCTTAGATGATGGTTACCATTTCTTAATTAAGAATCCACTAAGGTGTCATCCAAATGTACATAATTTATTCCCTTTTTATTATAGAACTGGGGATATTGCCAATGAATAAAACATTTTTTTCTGAGGCCAAATGGAAACTAATATTTTAAAGCTTTATGAAAAATATCATTTCTTAAGCTTGTTTAATAGTAAATCTGAAACATAATGAAGAATGAATTAAAATAGTACCTAATTTGACTTTCACTGAGGGCACCAACTCCAATCTAAAATGACTGCTTCTAATCCAAGTGTGGTGGCACACTTCTGTACTTCCCATACTTGGGAGGCTGAGGCAGGAGGATTACTCTGAGGTCAAGGCCAGCCTGAGTTACATAGTGAGTTCGGAAATAGCCTGGACTACATACATAACAAGACCCTGTCTCAATAAGTAAGTAAATAATTAAGATGATTATTTTAAGTAAAATACAGAACCTCAAGTAATGCAAGGAGAATGTCCTTATCAGTGTGGGGGCATGTGCACTCACATTACATGTGTTTATTGTTATTATGGTTTACATTATTTTTATGTTGCAGATCATTTTTGTTAGTAACAGTCGTGATTTTTACAAAAGTAGGTGTGTAGACTAATTCAATCTGTTTGACAAAATATATTAAGAGCTTCAAAAGGAAAGCGATTTTGTGTGAGGCACGAATCATAGATAAAAAGATTCTCTAGGATCTAACAAAACAAAACTCAGTTCAAGTTTTGTGTACTATTTTGTCAATTTTCTTTGAAAATAACTATGAGGTTTCAAGAAAGTCTCTTATTGGAAGAAGATTCTCTGAAACTGTCAATAAATGCCATTGAAAGACTGACTTGAACCAAAAAACTCCGTTCTAATCCTGCCTAGTACTGAGTTGTCTAGATTCCCAAAATCTTTACAGTCATCTCATGCAGTATTTTATCCATATCATTGGGTTAAACTGATACACAACTCAACAATAGTAATTCAAAACACATACTATGGAGCTAAGACAAAATTGTATATATATATATATATATATATATATATATATATATATATATATATATATGGTTCAGAGTTTTCCTTGTCATATGACCAATAAATAAATGAAGTGACTGAAATACTTCTTGATAAACACTTTGTAACATATAACAATTAGAGATCAAGTGCTTGTTTAGGCAGCACGCATATACTAACAAGTAAAAATTAAGACAACACCCTGTTCCAAATTTATCTGAAGACTTTCTATAGTCAGTATAATTATAATACAGTATAATTTACATGAAAGATTTTTTTTGAGAATGTAATTTAATGCCACAACACTCAAGGCCAATATTAAAATGAGAAAGTATTTTCTTTAAATAATCTCCAAGAAAACTCAGTCACCTTGTCTGCATTAACCACCTGTATTGATTAAAACTCACTTTCCCTCAGGTTATAATTTGGAAAATCTTTTTATTTGAACCAACTTGTATAAATAATTCACAAGTGCTTTTTGCATAAATAACTGATTGATACTAACTTGAGATTTCAGTCATAATTAAACATTTTTGATTGTTTTGATTCTCATAACCATCAACATGGTTAGTATATGATTTTCAGTATATTGTTTTTGAAATCTTACTTTGGTTTGTATCTACATGTTTCCAAGAAAATTTAAAAGTTAATTGGACATATCTATGTTGCTTTACTAATGCCAAAGTTCATGAATTGTTAATTGTGAATACAATGGAATAAATACAGAAACACAAATGGTGAAACTTTCCTCTGATTTTGAGCTGGAAATGAATTTAAGACTATGCTTAGAATTCTAGGAAATGCTGTCTTCTTTTTAACAATTTCCTAGACTACCAAATTTGTACCAGTAGCATCTTTTATAGCCACTAGATTCCCTAGTTTTCAGTATATGTTGGAAAAGAGAAAATCTGTGGGATGTTAACACTGAGGAATGATTTAGTGAGGAAAATAAACTAAGTTAAAATTACCTGAAATTAAAGATAACACTAAGTTTCAATATTCTCAGAATAGTATTTATTTTTCATGAAATTATCAGGGTATAAACATTAATACTGATCTATTGACATTCTTTTCCATGCAAAAGTTTATTCGATATTATTTTATAATTGGAATGCAAAAGTAATCCTTTAGTAGGAAGACATTGCTAATCCTGACCTTCTTTTCCATTGGGAAGATACTTCCGTGTGTCTGAGGTTTTTGGACTCTGGCTAATTTTCTGTACTGAAGTATAAAGAGTTTACAAACTTACATGTATATCTACTTGAAAGTATGATAAAAATTAAAAATGAGATCTTTATTTGTTATTCAGAGAATGAAGAATAAATCCAGAAGCACAATATCTGAAAAATGTTTCTCATGGGTCTGCCTAAAAATGGCATATATGGTCAGCAGAATTGCATTGACCTTGGTCACATGTAACAGAACCCTGTGAGAAAATATTTCATCAGTAACCAAAGGGGGAGAAAACAGAAAAAAGCAGAACATTAAAGATCATAAGATCGAATATCTCAGAACATAAAACAAAAATTAAAGTGTATAGTCACATTTACATAGTAGATAATATAGAAATTAATAAGATAAAGCTTGTAACATTTGAGAGTACTGATGTAAATGTTGGGGAACTTAATGTTTATCCTTTGTCCCCTCTGTTAGTAAGATTAAAGTTGCTTTGGGTGCACAGTGTGAGAGGGTGATAGAAAATTGGCAATAAAATGCAAAGTCATGATGAATCGCAGCTTTGAAAGTTACTCCAATAACTGAGGAGAGGCGCTTGTGGAAGCAGATGAGAACATTGTGTGCCTGCATCATAGGAAGTGGCCTGGAAGCGCAGCTCAGGGCCTGAGCACTGACTTAGAAGGTGAAAGGCCCTTGATTATATTCCCCAATTAGGAAAATTTTTATTTTTCTCAGTGAAAATTAATTAAAAATGCTGTAGTAAATTATATACTATGTTCTTTTAATTTTAGAATAAATACTGCCTGTATGAAGTTGCATAAACTGTACTTCCAGAGGAAGGCCGCATCAGAATCAGAAAACTATTGTTTTCCTTTATTATTTTGTGCTTTTTTAAAGATAAAATTAAAATTTTCAGATGCAGAAAGACACAGTATGATTTCATATATCTGTGAAATCTAAAATGGTTGATTTTATTGAAGTTGAGAGCAAACCAGGGATTATAAGAGACTGGGGGAGGCTAGTGAGATCCGTAAAAAAGATTAGTTCTGCCGAAGATATGATCCTTCCCATAAGAAAAATTGATTCTACTCTACTGTACAATAAGTCCAGTAATTTAAACAATAATACTTTCCTATGGTTTGGATCTGGAGTGTCCCCAAAGCCTCATGTATTTGAATATAGTAGGATAACTGTGGAAGTGGGTGTTCCTGGGAGGAAGGGCCGGGATGGAAGGGATGAACACGTGGGGCTTCAACTGTAGGGATTGTCAAACGAGGGTTGGGAGGTGCCCAGGGCAGAGCTTTCAAGTGTTTGCTCTTGACTTGTGAGCCAGGAACTATTGGAGGGCCCAACTGGAAGGTTAAACTGAGAAAAAGAAGGGAGAAAAAATACTGTTACAGCTTCTTTGTGAGGAGGCTCTGGCCCTGGCCAAGTCTACGACGTTCCCGGTTCATTTGCCTTCTGTCTGCAATGCTGTGAGTAGCTCTCCAACCTCTGCCATGTGCTTGCACTGTTGCCGGCTAGGTACAAAGGGACTGTGTAGGGCTGTGTGTGAGGTTTATGCATACATACCCGTGTACTAATCCTCTCCCAAACTGTGGATGTCAGGTATTTTGTCCTAGTGAGAGTTAGCAACTAAGAAGTACATTAAATGCTGAATGAAAGCCTGAATAAAGGAATTTCGATGTATTCAAAATGAATGATGAAATTTTAAAATGTCCTGAATTTATTCTATGTAAACATGAGTCAGATACACTATTGTAGCTCATACATATGCCCTAATATTAACTGTCAGTAATTAAAAGTAGAAAAAGAAAATAATTAAAGGGATGGCTATGAAAAAACTTTAGCTATGATAATACTTAGCACAATTCTTAGTGGAATGTCTAAGTAAAAAAATAGTTGATGTTACTACACAGATATGTACTTAAATTAGTCTTGCAAAAATGTATAATATGTAAACAAAAAAGCATCTGGTTTTACTCTTTAATGTTAAAAATATAAAATAAATATGTAAATATAAAATATAAAATAAATAAATCATTTAAAATAATTGCAAGAATGCTCTAAATGTAACCAAAATGTATGTAAAACAGTTTATTAATGTGGAGGTTATTTTTTCATGTTAAATGCATTGTTTAGCAGTAAATCAATAACTTTTCATGGTATTGTGCTTTTTAAAATTAAGTAGCAATTATGTTTATAAGATCTACATAAATGAAATTCTTATATCTTGAGTTGAAGTTGTATTTCAATTAGAATGAAATAGTAAAGACTGTTCATATGTTATCATAATTTGCCTTAAAATGTTGAACAGCTTGTGAAATATATATAAAAGCTATTTGGTTCTATCTTGAAGTCACATTATAATATTTTTTTTATTTATCACAATTATGTATTTACAGGAAAATGCCTCATAATGTAATACAGATCCAATTTTTGCCTGGCAAAGAAAACATACCTTTAGAAAGACTTGTAATAAGAGAAATTAAAGGAATGGTTCCAAATACACACCATTAGAAGCTAAGGCATGACCAAATTAAGTGATTTTTTCAAGTTAATGGTTACAAAAAAGTCGTGGCACAAAACTAGCATTATCTGATTTCCAATCATTTTTTTGACTATGATATCATTAGGCCTAAAGATGCATGGTACAAAATACGAGTGGGTATTATGAGCCCATGTAATTAATTAAAACTACAGATATATCAGAACATGGAAAAGGCAACAGACATTTTTGGGGGACTCTAGTTAATTCTTGAAAACTCAAGAGAAAATAAAGTAGAAACTCCGAAAGAGACTCAGATATTAATGCACATGATGAATTCAACTATAAATCTTCAATTGATAATATTTCTTTTTCTTCTTTTTACTTAAGGCACCTTTCTTCATCTACATTCAATAAACAAATCAGCGATATCAGAAATGTGTGAAATAACATAAGACAATAAATGTTAAAACAATAATTTATAGGATATAAATACGTGTAAAGATTTACATCATCAGTAAACTGGGAGGATTACAAATGATTTTATCTATGACTTTTCTATTGATTGTAGTGGCTTGAATTCTACATGTTTCTTTGCTGGGGTTAATTTGCTTGATTTCATAACTAACACCTTATTACATGAGTGCACATTTCCAACTCACCAAAATACAGCTTACCTTTTTTTTAACATCACAGCCACCAGATCTCAAACTCTGAATGCTCAATTTATAGCCAAAGAAAAAGACATAGATGAGATTATGAGATTTTACTCTAAATATAACATTGTTAAGGGGACACCACCTGGGAAGAATTCATTAATAAATGTTTCTTGAGAAAGATGAGAAATATCATGGGATATCTCTGTGGAAGTCAGATAGATTGAGGAATGTCATGGTGCAACCTGGAATAATCGTGAAAACTTAGAATATAAAAAATAAAAATAATAATAGGAAATTTATTATCACTGAGAATATTATGAAAAATTATTATAACTTGTATAACTTGTGATACAATGCCCAATGCACAGCTCAATATTTTTTGAGTAGAGTTTTTAATGGGAGAAATATCAAAACTACTCTATAAATACATCATAGTTTTGTTTTAATTTCTATAATTCTGTAAATTCGAAATGAACCCAGAATACTCAAATTTATTTGAGTAGTTTGGGAAAGTTGACTACATACCAGGAAGAATTTCAATTTTTATGAGTATTATCTCAAAAAATGACCATAGAAATAGGTTAAGCAATTTGAAATTTTACATGTAATATTTTGACTTGATTTGATTTCACTGCAAAAGAAGAGAACACAGGGGATAATGTATGTAACGTGTTTTATACACAGTTTCATTGAAATTTTGAGAAAGGAGGATGCAGACTGGGATAAGAGAGAGAAAAAGCAGAAGGGGAGGGACAGGAAAGAAAGAGAGAAGGAGGATTAAAGAGTAAGGAAGAAGGAGAAATACAAGGGGATATTTAAGTAGTCATGAAAAGATAAAAAAGGTTTATGGAAACAAACTACATTATGTTTGACTAAGCAAGAGATTAAAATAATTTAATTTTGAATAAAATATTTCTAATGGATATTTTATAGGTACCATCTGAGATAATAAGCAAATAATCTATTATGTGTGATACTAAATATGTAATTTTTCAATATATTTGCGTTTCTGAATATTAGTGTAGTACAATTAAATTTTCATTTTGGATAAGACTATATCCCTAGATTGGCCTTAGAAGTTGCCAATTAAAAGACTATTTATGGTTAACAATTTATTTTTTGTAAATATTAATCACAATTAATTCCTCCGGTTGTCAAAATATTGGGTAGCATTTGGTAATCCTACTCTCAGAAAAAGCAGCACAGACAGCTGTGTACCGAACAGCAGTCCATGCATATTTGAGGATTCATTTTCTCATCTCAGAATGCATGCAGTTCCAGATTGCTTTTCATATGAATCTATGAAATATTGTGTTATGTGAACTTTTGCCCATCTGGAGAATTGTTCATAAAACCCATTCTTTAAGATTTAGAGAAAGTACAAACTTGCCAAAAAGAATGGCTTTAGCTTTATGTTCTATTATGGATAAGTGCTACAATCACCTGTACATCTTAAAACAAGTTCCTAATTTTATAAATGAGTTTTGTTTCAAACGTAATAAGTATGGTACTATGACATTTAGATATAATTCATAATATACAATTATAACTCAAGAAATGCATATTTGAATATGTTTCAAATACTCAGTTTTTGTTTTCTCCAAAGATTTTCTCTCATAAATTTTATTAGTTCAGAAGAACAGAATGTCTTATAAAGAAAAGAAAAACAATTATGCACTTTAGATGGAAGAAGTTGCTGGCACTGCATAAGATGAAGCATGGACTTAAATGGACCGTAACAAATGATATTTTAAAATTAAATTAGAAAGCTATTGCTTTTCTTGATCATTTTGGAAACCACTCTGTAATCAAAGATTCTTACCATCTATTCGGACTGTACTATTTCTCCAAATTCAGACATTGGATCTGAAATGGTCACCCAGGATATTTTTACTATTTAGAAATACATAGATTAAGTAAATATTCATAAAAAGTGATGAAAATTCTGTGCTGGCTTTGTCAATTATTATTTGAGAAAAGAGATATTTTATTTTCATAAAAGTAGGTAGAAGACCACTCCTAACAATTTTGTAACAAAACTATATGTTAATATGATTTAAGTTCCTCTGATATTTTATAATATCATCTAAAATTTTTGGCTTAGAAAATTATTTGTTGGGTATATTATTAACATTGAAATAGAAATGCAATATAATTCCAAATCTATTAACGGTTAAATTTAATAAAACAAATATTACTTCACAAAAAGCTGCAATAAACCAGACGTAAATAAAAAAAAATACCTTTTGAAAATTTTCATTGTTCTAATTCTAGTAAAGATAAGTAAGACGAAAGAAAATAAGCTAAAATATTATGCCTGTATACCTTAACATTAATTAAACTTTCCTTTGTTTATTTGTATTATTTTCTCTTATCAAATACTTTTTAGGAGAGAGAGAAAGATACATAATTATTAGTGATACTCACTTATTAGTCATAAAGACATTTAACAGAAATTAAAATTGTCCTTTCAAACATGATAGATCTGAGCTTCATCTGACCAGTATGTGGTTTAGTTGAATTATGATGTGTTTTAAATATAATATATATCATGGGTATTCAAGAGTTAGTGGAGAAAGAAGCAAACCCTTAATTCTTTTGAAATATATGTTGTGTTAATATAATTACATTTTATATATTTAGCTTTAAATCAAATATATTATTTAAATTAGCCTGTTATGTGTAAGTCATTGCCAAATAATATGATAATGTTCTTTAATAATTTTAGAACCGCTTATTTTAAAAATGATTTATTCAAGAATAAGTTAGCACCTCATTCTGTACAACAAATGTTCTGATGAACTGAAGAGAAGTGTTCTAAACAGATGTGAAAGAAAACTAGAAAAAGTATAAAAATGGACATATCATATCAAAGCACTCTGATAAATGGGAATAAGGACACAAAAGAAAAATAATTGATTAATTAGCTTCAGGCCACGTCTAGTTTTTTTCCCATTTTACCGATATGTATAAGTGCAAAATTTAAGGTTTACATTGATCTTGAGCATTTTGTGCACATACATAACTTGTCAAGGTCACAAGGCCCTCCTTGCTTCTCCTTTCGACCCTACCCCCTCATTCTCTCCAGCCCCAACCCCTTGGAGTTATGATTATCTACCAGGAAACGAAATGTAAAAAGTTTTGCACACTCTGGTATAATAATAGTATTCTCAATACAAGAAGCTGAGTCACAAGCTGTGGTTATTTTATTAATTTTTTTATAAGTTAATATGAGCACAACAGTGAGGTGACGCTTAAAAGAACAGCTGTTCCTTCATCATGCCAGCAAATTTTGAGACTCAAGATTAAGAGAAGTGTGGACCACTGTTAATAGTTCATTTAAATGACCCATTCTATTTCAAATTATGTATAATTTATATCTTCTTCCCTTCCAATATAAATCTCCAGGTTCCTGACATTTTCAGAATTGCATCTGGCCACAATAGCATTGTACAATTCCAAAACATACTTGGATGTACTAGTTTTCATTTATAGAATGACATTTTGGTTTTCCCGTTTTCACAAAATGTTGTGCATTGACAGATTACCCATGTGACTAAAAGTCATATGAAAAGTATTAAAATTATGGATAAGCAGTTAAGAAATGACCATAGCGAGGCTCAATCTAGCTTCTTTAAGTGTCTGCCTATAAAAAAGGGAATTATGTTCCGTAATTTGACTTTTACTAAAGAAATTGAATTTAAACTATATCTTAAAAAGAATATTTGTTAGTTGGTTAGGGATGTTCGAATCATATACCTACAAAGAATACTGTGGACTTGGTTTAAAGGAATTTATTGTAATACCCTATGTATATTAAAGTTACTTTTCAAAATTACAGCTCATGGTCTAAAAGAAAACTATACGTTCTGTTAAAAAATCAATTGAATAATTATTTTTTAAAAATGTACCTATTTTAAAAGTTCCATATGTAACAATTTACCTCCTATTTATTTTACTGTGAGATGAATAGTTTTTGGATGATTTCATTCATATTTATAGTTTGGAAAAATGTGTACTTATACTATATTCAAACCTACTGTGACTGTTAACATAAACTTAATAGTATTATTGCTAAAGTTTTGTTTGGTGTTTAAGATGCAATTATGGGTTTCAAATCAGAAGCAAAATTATAAACTAGATTTTAATAAAATATCACTGTTAAACAAGGTATTGAGACCAGCTGTTTCCTAATAAAATTCATAGTCTAGTTTTCCTTTACATGACATATTGGATTAATTACTTCTGTTAAAAATTATACTATTCTTAATAACCTTTGTTGTGGTCTTAGTAATGTTATTTCATGCTTCACATTATAGATATTTCTACCTGTTCTTCTATAAATTGAAAGGAATATTACAAGATTTGTGTATTTTTATATACATAGGAAATTTAATCACATTAAGGGAATTTACTTATATGATTCTACTCCAAAAGAAATTATATCATACGCAATGATTATTGTACACTACTAAACACACAATGCTCATTCCAATGTAATTTTCAAACAATAATATATTTGTCTCAGTCATTCCTTACACTAAGACATAATACTCAACATAAGCAACTTGTCAGTTTAAGGGATGAAAGGTTTCTTCTTTTGATTCACTATCAGTTGATCCAGGCATGGTCAACTGGCAGTGGTCGCATAACAGAAAAGCCTACTGGAGTAGGACGGCCTTGTGGGAGGACAGGCAGAAAGAAAGCTCAGGAAGAAGCTGGATGCAGGGATACAACCCTTCAGGCCTCATACTCAGCGATCTATCCATCCGGACCAGCCCCACCTCCTGTAGGCAAGTGAAATTCACAGAGAAGTCAATACAATTCCATTAACATCCACAATGCAATCACCTTCCTACTCCATAAGGCTTTGGAGGAGGCCATTGAGAATTCAAATCATAATTAAATTCCAATAAATGAATTCTAATGTGTATAAGACATCATTGTAGCCATGTGTTGATTTCACTAGTCTAGCATTGGTGATTTCACTTTAGACCTCACACTAGTTAATTCTTTTGTTTATATATATACCCAGCCCTACTATAGCATATTTTATCTAGCAAAAACATTCTACAGTTTGCTTCATGTACAGCCTCTATTTTGATACACACCATTCTTTTTCCCCCCTCCCATTTGTATTGGTGCCTGCAACTAACACTCAAAACAAATTTCTTGCAATCTCTGGGTTTTTATGATTTCAAAGCCAAGGGAACTTTATATATTTAAGCCATAATTTAATGTATTTTATGGCAGTACCTGTTTCCTTCCTTTTAGACATAATTTCAGTTCTCCTCCTAAGGTAGCAGCATATCAGGTGCATGCCATCTTTTCTTTCTTCTCTCCATCTCAGTATCTCAGCCCCTTCTCTCTCTCCCTCGTCCTTTGTGACACCCTTTCTCAAAAACAAAAATAATAAAATAGGCCGAGGGGGCACACCTCAAGGTCTCAAGGTGATCCCCCTCCCAGGGTTCCTAGTGGAGAGATCCTTACAAGGGTCTCATAAAAAGGGTGGCACAGAAAAAAAAAAGAGTGGGGGTCAATATTAAGTGACCTTTGGCAAAGCACATAGATTTTGCAAGTGTATTCTTTCAGTGAGGCTGTTCCAGGCAAGCTTCAAGTGTAATGCGTCTATCTACGAAGAAGGCTCCAGATCTCAGCTTTAAAGTTGTGAGAAACAAGATCACACTACAATGGTTTTGCTTTTTAAAGAAAATCTTTGGAAATAGGGTATAGGAAACAACATGACCTGTGAGTAACTTCTATAATAATTTTTAATCAAAGAACAGAGGCCAAATCTTTCTACCTCGATTGGTGCTAGGAGTGTTCCTATCTGGGCTTTCACAGATGCGCCTTATGGCTTCTGTCACGTAGGCCTTCCAGGCCAGTGCTGCTTCACGACTCATCAAGCCTTCTTCTGACACTGTTCAGGACAATGATGGCTCACAGTCTCTGACAAAGGTCACGGGCTCAATGCTAATACCCAAAATAAATCACAAATAAAAACAGAAAATAAGGCATGCCTATATTCTGCTGACTCCAAAAGTTTACATCCAAACACACTAATGTCTTGCTAAATTCTGAACATTTTCAAGTATTTGCGAAGTGCAGTCATCTGCTTGTTTTGTTTTCTTCCGTTTACACTCAGTGTGCCCACCTCCTTCCTCTTTCACTTCCGTTCTACAAAAGGAGTTACCTTCAGTGCACCGCGGCTTGTGAGTTCTCCATGTGAAATGAGTTCATGCATCACAGCGATCTCACCATGGGACACACAGGTTAAAAGTGGAGTGGAAAGTCAGCTGCAGCACATGCTTGATGTGTTAAGAACACAAACGCAATTGACAACACAAAAGCAATGCGTGTGTGTGTGTACATCATGTGTTCATGCGTGCTTTAAAATGTGCACATCTACTATATATAATGTATTATACATGTATATGTATATATAGATATATACATATACACAATGAAACATTTTCACAAAAATAACAGTACTGGTTACTCAATTTACTAGAAATTTTCAATTTAAATAAAATCTGATCACTTTACAAAACAAATACGTTTTAAGTGTGGTGGCATATGTGCTCAGCAAGCTGAGGCAGAAAGATCGCCAGTTGCAGTTCAGCTCAGCTCAATACCTAGACCCTGTCTCAAGACAAACAAGCAAACAACACTTCAAATAAAAATAAATAAATAAATAAATAAATACAAAACTGTATCAGATAGCATTTTATTTAATCAAATAATAGTCTTGCTTTAAAATTGCTTTATTCTGAGTAAATTTATTTTGTCTTTCTGACTTATTTTGGGTAATTCGTGAGGGAACATATAAACATAATGACTGTATAAAGATATTGAGTATTTTCCCTAATGTATTTCAATATGAAAAACTTTTATATTTTGCTTTGCTCGTTTATGCTATTCAGTTTAATCTTTATCATATTCTAGAAGAATACACCATTTACTTTTACTGCTACTTGAGAGAGCATAAAGTTGTAGCTTAGAAATCTAAGTTTATTGGCTTAAAACAGAAACTATAAGGAAACTGTGATTGTTTCATTTTAGGATTTATTACTATTGAAATTTCTCAGAGAGAAATTTCTGTAATTTGAGTTTGCTCTGGCCCTTTGTTGAGTAAAAAATCACACTCACATTCTTGGATATAACTTTATTCTACAGAATTATAAAAATTTATTGAAACTGGATTCGATTACAGTCTGGGTACCATACAAACTGAATGGGTTGGGGTTTTTTTGAATAACATCATAAATTCTGACAGTTTATATTGTATGTATAGCATCAAGTGTAACTTGTAAGTATGCAGCGCAGCCTTGTGCATTTTTAGGTACCTGTGAGGAGACTTTGGTCACTTAACCTTCCTTTCCTCTGCCCAATACATGGCAGAGTCAGAGCGAGACTTCATTTAACTCTGCTACCAAGCTACAGAATCATCTCACATGTACCTTTCTTAGGCTTTATTTTCTAGAAAGTGTTCTACTTCTTTCTAGGAATTAGTATTCTCAGGAGTCTTTTTTGACAGTAACATTCTCTCTCTCTATTTCTCTCTCTCTGTCTCTTTCTCATGCTTTTTCTTTGATACAGGTAAACATAATATTACGGCTCTAAAATATTCAGATATTTCTACAATTTTTATAAGGAAAAGATAAAAACTGAGGCTGGAGGAATAGCATAGTTCTTAAAAGGTTTTCCTAGCAAGGTCAAGGCCCAAAGTTTGATTCCCAAGGCCATATAAGCCTAAAGTGTTAGCACATACCAGTTCTCCCAGCTCTCACTAGGAGGCTGATTCCAAAGATTGATATGAGCCCAAGGCCAGCCTGGGTTGTAGAGTGAGTTCAGGACCAGACAGAAATATAGATAGAGCAAGAACTTGCCTCAAGAATAAAAAGGAAGGAAAGAAGAAAAAAGTTAAGAAAAGAAAGAAAGAAAGAAAGATAAAGTAAAATATATGTGCAGACGCAGAGGTGTGTATTATCATCACCCCATGCCTCTGGACACCCGGAATAGAGTAAATTACACTTTGCTAAAAGAGTAAAAGAGAAAAAAAGTCTTTAGACAGTGCAAATGGATGTTTCTGGGCACCAATTGGGCATGGTGGCATTCTCTAGGTGAAAATAGTAGTTTCTGTGGGCTGGGTGGTGAAAAGAGAGTGAGGGAGAAAGAGAAAAAGAGAAACAGGGAGAGATTTCCTTTTCAAAGATCTTTCTCCATGTTATGTGAAGTGGATGGAAAGATGAGAAGGAGAAAAGAGGAAAAATGATTAAGATTTGGTACGTGCTTGTCCTAAGTCCCAAAGCTGAATGACATTATTATGTACTGCAAACATATAAAATACTAATTCAGGAGTAAAGGTTAACAACATTTAAAAAATAAAAGTAATACTTAGATTTAAAAAAATACATCCCTTATGAAAAATCCTTCTTGCATCACCAGTCATTTTATATTTATTAACTCTTTACCTACCCAGACCTCAACACGCATGTATGTATGAAAATCATCGATTTTGACGTTGTTATTTTTTTCCTATTTACTCCCCTAAGTCCTTAAACCCTTTCCTTAGCCACTTTACATAGACTACATTCTGGTGCTCTCTCTTGCTGTCCTTTTTTACTCAGATGACAAAGTCACACCCTGTAAGATAGAGTTCTCCACCTGCTCCCTACCTGCAACTGTGAAGCCGCCCGTGATTGGGTGAAAATACACAACCACGTGGGATTGTTTTAAATTTACAATATGAACTTCAAATGAAAACTTTATGAAGTTTAGCAACCAGATGACATGCTTTTACATAGTAGTTCTTTCAGCTCTTTTTTAGACATTTTGTCCTCTCCAAATCTCCACACCTTGCCTTCCTGACCTGTAGGCTACTGACTTGTGTCTTCTGCCACTGGAGGTAACCTGAGGCAAAGTTTTGGAGTCCAAATTTACCCGTGAATAGCCCCTGAGCCATATCAGATCATTAACATCATATAGTAAAGTGTTACCCTCCGTGTTAATTGACTTTATGCTCCTCATGAGTGGGAATGAATGTCACAAGATTTTCCCATACTTTTGTTTCTCTATTTGTCACAATACAAAAAAAAAAAAAAACTAAAATTATTCTATAAGTTAATTTTACATTTTAAAGTTTATAGCACTGTTTGCAAATGCTAAACATTACTATTAAATATCTTATGTTCATAATTTCAGAAAAATGATTTTTTTACATTTTTAATTCAGATATGGTTACTTTAAATAATTAGACATTTTGTTAAATTGTCATGCAGAATCATTTGAAAGTTTATATGAATCCTAAAAATTCATTTACATTTTTAAAGTCTTTCATTTATTTCTTATATCTTGTCATTAATTTAATTGTTCATTATATATGCACTTTAACATCTTTTCATTATTCTTTTATATTTTTCAAATATATTTTACTTATGTAAACTCAGTATGTCAAAGTTCTTCTATGAAACATCGTAAGTTAATTTTTTCCAGATTTGTAGTTTTCTACTGTACATTAAGGACTTGTTCTTGGTAAAAAGAAGGGTTTCCTCTGAGAGACCACATTTGTTTTTGAAGGACTTTGACAGCCCCTGGTTCGAGTGTGATGAGAGTTCGCTGGACTCTGTGACCACATGGGATGCCATCTTGATGTCAAGATCAGAGGGCTTGCTCTGCCTTCATTGCTTCGTTTCTTCTTTCAATTTCAAGAGAACTAAATACTGTCTAAACGTAAGCTTGGTTACATAAGCACACCACACTCTAACTTGTTGCTGGATTGCTTCCCAACATGTCCAGGCGCTGTCCAGCCGGAAGCAACAGTCACAAATATATCGGTACCTGCTTCCTAGTTGCAATAAGTAGGAACTTAGCATGTGGCTAGGAAAAGATTATAGTCACACTGTATTGTGGTTTGGCTCTGGAATGTCCCCCAAAAGTCTCATGTATTTTAATGGTATGGATTTCTATGAAACCATGTGCTGTTGGTAGATTGGGGTCTAGTCTGGAGGGGTGGATTACAGTTAAATTAGGATTAAAGGCATGTGAGTTGGGATTGAAGGAATGTAAGTTAGGATTAATAGTGTGTAATGGCCACACCTTCCACACCTGAATGCAGGGGGGGCTAGTCACTGAGCAGAGACCTGGGAGGATATATAAGCTGCCTTACTAGGACTAGGACGTGGACTAGTCTCAATTAGTCTCAAATGGCCTTCCTGTTTGTGATGTCCTGAGAAGCTGCCTCCACCTCTCTCTCTGCCATGTACTTCGATTGCTGCAGGCCGCCCCTGAATGGACTGTGACCTTCTGAAACTGTGAGCTAAAATAAAACTTTCCTTTCCTAAATTTGTGGTTATCAAGTATTGAGTCATAGCAATGAAAAGTAACTAAGACGCGCTGCATGTTGAAAATTTTGCACAGTTCTTTTTCCCTTCATAAATGCATCTATATGACATTTTCCGTGATGGAACTAACAAATCTGTTGGTAGGAGAACATCTAGAAAAGTATTTCATAATAATATAATTTTATCATCATTATTCTTGCCTTTTCTTAGGGTCTTCATGATGGTCCTTGTGCATTATATTTTTTGAGTCGGAAGTTTATATGCAACACACACTCTGATCCACCTAATTCTTTGGTACGAGTCCTAAAATACCTCAATTTCAAAAAAAATTATATAACTTCATTCAGAATGTATTCATATATACTAAGAAACAGACTTAATTAATTTGTTGGAGTGTATCTGGGCTTGATAATGGGCTCTCCCCTGCAATATAGACTTTTGAGGTATAATTTTAATATTTAAAAAATTTATTATTGTCTCTCTCTTATTTATCCTCAGAATGTTAACATTTTTGTTGCATGAGTGAAGATTTGTGTGAGCATATGTCTGTGAAAATAAATTTGTATCAAGATACTTTGGAAATTCACACTTTTTATACATTAACTGTGCATCTTAGAAGTATTTGCAATCTTGGAGTAAGGAAAACTCAGTTTTTCACATTATATCAGAAAAGCTAACATACTCTTGTTTTTATAGATAAAATACCTTTTACTAAGGAACCAAAGATAAAAATCTCTGTTAATCACAAGTAGGTGAACAAATTATGCATTGAAGTTATCACTCTATTTGCTCAATCTAAGCATGCAACTCGATTTTAATAGCAAATAAAAATGTGGTGGCTTACGTTGTTGTATTGTCAGGTACCATTTGCTTTTATTAAGCTCCAGGCACTATGCTAAGCACTATACACACAGTACCCTATGCAGTTTTTATTTCAGCTAGGAAGCTATATCCCAAAATTTATTTTTACAGTGGAAAAAATTTAAAGTCCAGAGAGGTTAAATAAATTGCCCAAGCCCATAAAGACAGTGAGAGATAGACTCTGGATTCAATTTCAGAAATTTACTGAAGTTCCATCTCCCATTCTAATCATCGTATTTCTTTAAGCCTTTTTATTTTCAAGCAATAATAATAACCATAAAAATGCACCTGAAGTAATTTTCCACATAGATAAAAATGTTGCTAATTCTTAATCTTCTTTCTTTTTCTCAATGGAATACTTTTAAGTTCCTTATAATCCTACTGTGTGAATTTTCTGGACATTTTAAAGTTTTTTCTATTCATCATGTCTTCAACTTTATTAATCAGTATAATTAAAATATACTATACTATAAATGAGAGAATCACAGAGAAAAATATTTATATTCAGCTTGAATTTGTACAGAATTTAATTATAGGCCTTGATCATATAAAGAATAATTTATAAATCATCTAATCTATTAAATTTTAAATAATAATCAATTTGCTAAGCACATGCTATTAATCTGACTTCCCAATAAAGACTCCTGGACTACCTAAAGAAGCACTGATATATTTAGTCTTTCTATATTTTTGTGAATATAAACTAGCATAAAACAAAATTTTAGAGTACCTATATTTGATTGTGAGAATTAAAGTTATATTCTTCTGAGCATAGTCATGAATTAAAATGTTCACTTTTTCACATAATCTGTCACATAAATATAATACTAGTTGCATTATCCAATAGCTATAACCTGAGTTCTTGTCTCTTTTACGTTTTCTTAGAAAATCACAATAAAGATTTTGGTAGGTAGTGTTAAAAAGCAAATTGATTCCAAATCATAAAAATTGTATTAGTTAGCTTAAGCTGCCCTAAAAAAAATAACAAATAAAACAAAACATTGTTCTTTCTCAAACGAGTACTTTTTTTTAAGGATGGGCTTAGAATAGTTCAGTTTTCTTTTTGTCTTTTTTTCCACAATATTTGACAATTTTGTCAGTGAAAACAGTCTAGATTTCTGATCCTTATTTAGAACATTGGATAGGGTATAACATACTTGTCAATTTCAAATAGTTGCACAGATATATTTTACCAAATTTGATAACATCCATCCATATATATATATGGAGACAGAGAGAGCATCCATCACAATTTCAAAACCTATTCCTCATCTAAAATTGCAAGAATTATGTTTCCAGATTTATTTGTTGGGGTTCTTTTTTTTTTTTTTTTTTTTTTTTTTTGCTTTTTAAAAATAGGCCAGATTTGTATGCTGAAAAGCTATGTACCTATTACACTATGATTTCCAAAAAATGAAAATTGTAGTAAATAAATATCATTTCAGAGAGGGGAAAAAAAAGTTTCTAAGACTTTTGAATGTGACAAACATGTTATAATATTTTGGTCTTTCCTGACAGGACTGGAACAACTAAATAAATGCTGCTAACAAGTTGATATTGAAATTAGGCCTACTGTCCCAGGCCTGTACTCCTGGCACTCTGGGAGGCTGACACAGAAGGGTCAGAAGTTTGAGCTCCGTCTGGGTAATTTAGTAACTTAGTGAGACCCTTTCCCAAAACTAAAAATAAAAATGTGGGCTGGAAATATAGCTCAGTGTGAAGACCTTCATTCTATCTCTAATGCAAAAAAAAAAAAAAAACCTCAGTGTTCAGTAAGCATTCTATAATGTTTATTAAATGCAGTATAAGACTGTAAGCAGCGAAAATTCAGAAAGATTTATTACTTCCAAGATATTTGCATTCTAGTGTATGAGAGGCATGTTCAATAAATTATTCATTTCTGTAATAAATATGTGACAAGGTTGATTGTTAATTAGGTAAACAAAATATGTGCAATCATTATGAACAAAACAAACAAAAATATACAATGTCAACAGGAATTAGTCTAACGGAATAAAAAAGGGCCTACAGGTAGATCAATAATTAAAGGGCATCCTGTTATGGCTGACGTCCAAGGTCTCCTCCAATGACTCACATATTAATGGCTTTGTGTCCATTCAGGGACTCACATATTAAGGGATTTGCTTCCATTTCTCAATCTTTCAAGATGGGACCATGAGATATGTCTGGACCACGATGGCGCTGATTGCATCAATGGAGTAGTGCACTGGTGCCTGCAGCACTGAGTGAGTAATTAGGAAACGGGGCTCCTCTGGAGCAAGTGCGGAAGTGATTTGTGCTGTGAAGAGTTGCCCCTGACCACCTCCTTATAGTTCTTTTGCTTTTCTGCTTCTTTGTTGCAAGAAGATGGGAATTCTTTTCAACATTCTCTTTTGTTAAAATACTTTGCTGTAGAGCAATGGTGACAATCAACCATGGGCAAAACCTCTAAAACTACAAGCCAAAATAAACCTTTTCCCTTTTAAGTTGTGTTTGTCAGGGATATCCACCTCATGAATAGAAAATCCATGCATATGCCATTGTGTGCAACAATTCACATATGTGTGTACAGCTGGTATAGCCCACAAAGGCTAGAAGTAGGAAAAGGGATGGTGTGTGAAGGGCGTGGCAGATGCTGCATCCAGGAGCCAGTAATAACCAAAAGAGCTGCCAACAGAAAAGGAGCACTCTTGCAGCTTTGAACTTTGAAAATAACCGTGATTGGTATTTTTCAAGACTACAAGGGAATAAAGATACTGTGGGCTTCAAGTAAACATTCACAAAACCCAGGTCTGGTGGTTCCAGCCCATATTCTCAGCACTCTGGGAGGTGAAGGTAAGAAGATTGCAAGGTCCAGCCCAGTCTCTGTGACATTGTCCAACCGAGTCTCAAAGTAAAAATCAAAACTGAGAAGACGATGTAGCTCAGTATAAAAGCCCTGGACTTGATCCCAAGTACCTTTCCAATCCTACTTCCAGAAAATCCCACTGTTTGGATCTGGTGTTCATGGGTGGATTTTTATTGTTGAGTATACGTATGCTGGGAGTCAGAGAAGGATTCTTTATTCTGTCGTTGTCCTTGCTGTCATCAGGCATTCAGAATGAGTGCTAGCATACAACTAGGCCATGCTACATTTAAAGGATGGAGATTGGTTGATACTATATATATATATATATATATATATATATATATATATATATATATATATATATGCAGGGTAGAGCAAAGCAAATTTTCACAAACAAAAACATCATCAGCTGATCCAATACCATTACTAAATGAATTTTCCCTTGATCTAGAAATTTGTTCTGAAACTTGGAGAAGCCACTTATTTTCTTTCATAGTACAAATGATCTTCAAAACGCTTCCTTCCTATGAAGAATAAAAGTGAAATAGAGCTCGAAAGAGTTAAGGGAGACTTTTATTTTTTCTTATACAAGGCAGTGATTTGATTATTGCCATAATTTCCTTCCTTTTTCAATTTTTGGATTATAAAATGTCTTCTAATATTTTATGGGAAAAACGCTTAATATGCAAGAAATGTTGTGCTTATACTCCTGACCCCCTGCTTCAAAGGGTAGGATTCTCTCTTCCCCTCTCCAGAGTATCCTTGACAGAGGGTATCATTGAGACAACACGTGATTTGCAACTTGTAACCTTTGGCTTAATTTTGATTTTAGGACAGAGAAAAAGCAGTGTACATTCAGGATAAATTGTATCTGAAATCCAGTTTTGTGCATTTGGTCTTTTTCTACATATCACTATGCTATACAATATTTTCTTCCAAGCTGGAGAGCAGCAGATACAGCAGTTCTTAGCAGCCATGGTATCATGAAGTAAAACAGCTTACACTACACTGTGTACTTTATTGCCAGCCTTCCTTTTCTTCTGAATACAGGTGTTCCACATACTACGTGAGATATTCAACAATTCGTGATAGGTAAGCTTTGTGTTAGATGACTTTTTTCCATCGTCAATTAATCAATGGAGCATGTGTTGGAACAGTATATCTCCCATTGTAGTTCTACGCGCTCTCTTTTTCTAGCCTTCAGAGATAAATAGCTGTCACTAGGCGCTTTGCCGCATCTGCCATTGACAACTCCCCATGAATGGACTGAAAATTCTGACACTGTGAGCTAAAACAAATCTTTTGCTCCTTTAAATTGAGGGTGTTGTGGCCCGCCAACATTAAAGTAACTAAGATAGCTGCCAAGTGACAATCTGGACTTTAGAAGATGGGCTCATGCTACTACCAATAAATAGTAGGAAAGACAAAAATAAAAAAAAGTCCAAAATCTCACAATCACAATATAGTATTCACTGAATTTCTTTTACTAAGTAGATGTTAAGCAAAGATAACTTCAAGATATTAAAGTGAATTTAGCAAAATGCAATGTAATACACAAAAATAAATATTAGAACATTTATTCAAATAAACATATTTATGATGGAAAACTATCATTATACAATCCTTTTCTATCACTTAAAATCACTGATAAATGTATCTTACATATAGTTAAGCATATTCATTTTAATTAGATTAGAACGCTTATTATTTGTAAGTTTCAAAGCTCTTTGCTGCTCACTTCCTACATTGTACATATTTCATTTAAATTATGAAAGTAATAAATGTTCAATAAAAAAGGGCAGATGAATGAAATTGCAGAAAGTTAGGTTTTGTGTTTAAAGACACTCCTTTTTGTTTTTCGGGACACGTAAGTTTAAATTTTGTACATGTAGAAATAAAACAAAACTTACTCATCTAGCACAAAGGATAGAAATTGTTTTTAATTTTCCTGATGATCCCAAGATAAATCTGCAAAAAAATGGAAACATAGGCTAGAATATAAAAACTTATCATATTTTTATTTCATATGCATACTTTTCTATGCGGGATATTTAGCATGTTAATAAAAATAAGAAGAAGTAAATATTTGTGGACAACAAGTTACAAGGGTTTTGACTAAGTAAACAGATTAAGCAGTTAAAATGAAACATCTGTTAGATATAATTATGCAGAGTTCATGCCACTTTATTTTTAAGGCAATTGCTTAAGCTGTAAGTCCTTTCATTGTCAAAGAATCCCTTTGCCCTGGCTGTAGTGCTGGGTGTTTTATTTGCCCTCTGTACTGCTGTGTTTAGCGATAATATGTTGTCACATAAAGCTTTGACGCACCAAAGGCACAACATCTCAAAGCAGAGAACAGGATTTTCACAATCCTATGTGGGAGCATTTGGGTTTCCTCATTATATGAAATGGGTTTCTTTGACTGGTCTTGAAAAGTCTGGATCGTTGTGTCACAGGCCTAAGGACACTAAACAGCCAGAACAAAACCAGAAGGCATGTGAAAAGCAAAGGGAGGTGTTTTAACAACCGCTTTCTAGCTTCTCCCGGACACCGATTTACAAGGTGCTGCTAACTTATTTTAATATGAACTATTAAAAATGTTCTTGAACATGGGTTTAAGGTTTTTCTTTAGCCTAATGCTTTTTCTTTTTAAAATATCTTCTACCAGTATTTAGCTGTTTTATGCGTTACTAATGAGAATTTCTACATCGCTGCCTCTACCTAATAGAAGACTCAAAAAATTAAAAAGTCAGTTCCTCTGTAACTATTAAGCAAGGGATATATATATATATATATCCCTTGCTTAATATATATATATATATATATATATATATATATATATATATATATATATATACATACATATATAATCTAGAGGTTCCCTGGGTAGTAGGACGATTCAAAAGCCTACGAGAAGTTACTAAGATTACCTGGGATTTTGGCCACAAGTTCTTCCATTTCCAAAATGACCGAACATATCATATAATCAGTATTTATTTAATCGGTCTTTCTTGAGCCTCGATCATTGCATAGTGTTATAACACTATGTGTAGACTCCACATTCTTCAGATAAGAGAGAAAAAGAGAGAGAAAGAGAGAGAGATAATAGTATTTTTGTGGTTTGGAACTGGAGTGTCCCCCAAAATGTCTCATGTGCCTTTGGATACTGAGTACTATTGGGAAGTAGAACTTGCCCGGAGGGGGCAGATGCTAGGGGCTTAACCTGAAGGGGCTTGTGCTGGTTTCACGCTTCCTCCCAGACCTGGCTCTCTTCCGCCACGCTGCGCGCATCTCTGTCTCCCGTGCACCGGCTCCGACTCAGGCTTAAGCTGTAACCTCACCAATGGAATTCCACCATTTCCAACTGCTTACTCGTAAACAGACTGTGACCTTCTGAAACTGTGAGCTGAAATAAATATTTCATCTCTAAAGATGTGGATGTCAGAAATTCTGTCCCAGCAGTAAAAAGTAGCTGATATAAGTATATATTTTAGTATAAAAATGCATGAAGTGCAGTAACATGCATATATTTTGCTCTTGCTATTGAATTATTGAATTATATATAAAACATTTTTATAGAGCTATTTGGAAAGAATACATGAAAAATAAAATGATAGAGACTGGGCGACTCTGTCAGTGATTAGAGACCTTTTGGGGGAAACATAAAAGCCCCAGATTCTATCTCCTAGCACCAGGTAAGGTGGTGTGGTGGTGCACACCTGCAAACCCAGTCCTTGTGAGGCAGGTAGATTGACATGCGTTTGAAGCCAGACCGGGCGGGGTACATAGTGAGTTGAAAACCTCAAATAAAGCCTGGACTACAGAGGCAGACCCTGTCTCAGACAAAAATACATACATAAAGACCTCAAAGCCAGCCTGGACTAATGAGCAAGACCTGGTCTCGGAAATAAATAAAAAGATAGAAGGATAGTTTGTGTGGTCAAAGTGGTAGAGCCAAGTTACACAGTTACCATTATTTTAATATAAATATAAGAATGAGTAATATACAAAATAAAAGTTTCAAAACTAAATTCACAAGGAAGTTTAATATCCTCAAACCAACCACAATACAAAGAATAATAAAAAAAGATACCAACAAAACAGGATAAAACTTAAAGAGAGCAGCACAATGAACAGTATATTTCTTCTATGAGCTAAAGAGAATTCATTTCTATAAACAAATTACGATAGGCCAAGTGAAATGTTGTAGCATAATAGGGCCTGAACATGTTCCATCGATGGATAAAATCTTGATTCAGCTGTGGAAGTTAAATTAAAGACATGACTAGAGGAAGGGAAGCAAGGAAAGAAGAAAGCGAATCCAAGAATGCAAAAGAGAAAGAAATTGAGTAAAAGATACACTAAAAAAAAAAAAAACCCAAGAATTACACACAAGGCCCACAATTAATGAGGTGTATATTTGAAGTATAAACTCATAACTAGAAAAGAAATTATGTTATTTAGCAACCTGAAGATACCACATTAAAAAACTGAAACACTCACACCAATAAAATATTTTCACTACAATTTATGGGCAGATTCATGAAACCAAAAATTCAAGAAATACTGTGCCAGTGCTTGATAAATATATTTTAAAATTTGAAGTGGCAGATAACATTTAAGTGACACGTATTAACAAAGGTTTAAGAATCTGAGTAGACATGTGAGGAGCTGAATTGCCACCTAATCCTGACTGTGTCACAGATAAAGCATTGAGAAATTCCACAAGCCCTTGTTACATAAGTAGTAAAATGAGAGTGATGGCTTCTCTCCAACAATGAAAACAAATTAGGAAATCAAAGAAACATATTCTAGAACATGTAAGAGAATTTGCGGCACAAAGAAAGTCAGCGAACTTAAGTCCAACGTGATGCTGAGCTCTTGCCAAAAATTTTTGAAACAAATGAGGTCTTTCCTAAGGGTGTCAAATCTTCAACAAATTTAGACATAAAAATGTCTTCAATCAGACATTTAAAAAGACAGGGGGCAAAGCGGGCCACCAGCAGAAGAGTTGATAGACACTGGTATCAGTCTCAGAGCCTCCAGTGACTGAGAAACAGTCTCTCTAAAAAGACAGTGAGTATCAAATTTTGAACACATGTAACAGGGTGAGACGCAGGGGCACGGAGAATGTCTCCTTCCAGGGTGCAGCTGCTCATCAGTAACTGAAAGCTGAGTGCAGGAAAAGACAATGGAAATAGGACTTCTTACAAAATACAAACTTTCGGTCTTGAACTGAAAACATTTGATATATAAAAAGAGGTGAATTTGACTCAAGAATCATCATTGTCATGGTCATCACCATTTTGATGAGAGCTTAAACTTGGACTTTGATGCCCTAAAAATATTCAGCTTGGGAACCATTATGTATGATATAATTTGCGCGTGCACACACACACACACACACACACACACACAGAGAGAGAGAGAGAGAGAGAGAGAGAGAGAGAGAGAGAGAGAGAGAGAGAGAGAATAGGTAAAATAAGAAAAAAATCTGTGTTCAATAAGGTTGCACTGAGCTATATCTCTAGCCCTTTATTTTTTTATTTACTATGATTAGGATTTACTTTGAGGAGGGCCTTGGCAAGTTCATAAATTTCCCAGTTTGAGCTGAACCTTGTGGTTCCCTTGCCTCAGCCTCCCAAGTACCGGGATGACAGGTGTGCAACCCAGTGTCCTACTCTATGTGTTTCTGGGGAATCAAACTCAGGGCCTTGTACTTCCGAGGCAAGCACTTTAACTGCTATGCCATTCCTTCAGTACCAAAATGGTACTTGCTTAAATGAATTTTCAATGAACTTTAATTCATGCTGTCTTGTTTTCACAATCTGCATTCCCTGTGATAAATTATTTTATTTGCAAGTTCTTTGGTTTTGAAGAAATACTATAACTTAAAAGCAGTCCCTTTTCACTAACTGCATTAATTTATTAATGCGGTACCATTTTCTTGTCATATTTCTAGAGTCAATCCTATATTGCTTTATCATAGATAACAGAAAAACTAATGCAAACTTATATGTCATGTGTATCTACAAATGTGTGACAGTCTAGAGGCCACAACAATACATTCATAAGCAAATATTCACTGAGCTCTGTAAAATCAAAACTTCACTACACTTCCACTTTGTCTGAGAGAGAATTTGAAGTCAGATTTCAGACTTTCAGAGTACTAAGTTTTGCATGAAGCAAACACAGGCTAACTGTCTAATGTGAGCTATGTCTTTGAACTTTCCTCAGTATTTTTATGAGAGATGTGATATACATATTTACATTTCAAACAAAACAGAAAAGTGTGTTTCCTTTTTACATTGTATGGCTACTGTTATGAAGTGACTTCTCAGCTAGGGACAACATTGTCTTTGATTTTTGTGTTTTGTGGCAACAAGATCTTTCTCCAAGGAAATGTGTGCAGAAGTGATAAGGACTGATTCCAGGAAAGTGAGACCCAAAATCATAAAGAACTTGGTCCCTAAATTATCATACAGTAGAAATAGTGCCACATTAGCAAGAATACCCACATTACCCAGGTAAATGTGTGAAAAATAAATTTTGTTATGTTAAGCCACTGGGGTTCTTTATTTTATTTTATATGTCTATCTGTTTCATATGATTGAGAGTTATGCTTTATAAAAATAGGCACACATGAATATAAAAATACAATATCCCCAGAGATCATCTAAATACTCACTGGATGCATTTACACATTTTAAAGAAAGATTATAAAATGAATCCGATGTTTTTTTCATGTGTATGAATGATACATATTTAAAGAAAGGAACACAATTAAAAGTTGAATGTTGATTTCTCAGAAGCCATCTAAACAGCAGCCTTTCCACATCCATATTTTTATACACTCATCCTATCTACATATTGTGCAAAGAAAGGTAAACAGGAAAACATGTTTTATTTCTCTAGGGATTATTTCATCTTCTCCTTTATTTTATCCTGCTCGTTGCCATGGGGAGCTGGGAGCCTATTTCTAAAACAATTTTTAATCCTAATGGGACGAATACAGGCTGGTGACACAGACTGGAGCAATATGCGAAAAATAAGTAGCAGCTAAGAAAGGGGGAAATGAAATTGTTTTAAAGAAAGAAAATGCAAAATAGTTGTCTCAAAGAACTCTACTATCATATAAAGTTAACTGCAGATCCCTGTCAGTTGTTATCATCTGTTGATGACCAAAAGCACATAGCTAGTAGGAAAGAGGGGAAAAAATCCAATTAATCACTCATTTTCATTTTAATTAAATAAGCTTTGTTTAGTTAAACATAGTAATTTAGAAACAGTAGTCAAATACCCACAAGTAAAAGTTTAAAATTGAAGGCTGACTGCTTCTGACACAGTTATAGTTTTATTGACAGAATACCCATCAGTTAGTTACTCCAAATGGAAACAGAATAAATTCCTATGATTAAGAAGCAAAATTAAGATATTTCCAATAATGATAAAAGCAGTTTTATCATTCCTTTGTATGTTTAAATTATAAAATCACAAACTCTAAATAGGCATTTTTTTCATATGACTTCAGTTACACCTGTGAAGTAGGTAAACGGTGATACAAGTAGCGTGACTGCCTGGCCTCTACAGGATGTTGTTGACCTTCCTGTGGACTTGTGTCCTTGTCCCCAGGGTGAGAAAGGACTCTGCATCCTTTCTGCTTCCTCTGACTTTATTTTTTCCTACTATATAAAATCCAAAGATGTTATTCTTAACAGATATGCATTATATATATATTTGTAATCAGCAGCAATGAATGTTTTACTCTGGTAACTTCTCAAATCATTCATGTTTTTGACTTGTACAACTATCTCAACAAGATTTAACTGCACCCATGGTCTCTATCTAAGACAAAAAGATAAAACAACAGCTTCTGTGTTTTGCTGAACTTGAGAGTATACTCTGCCTCTAAACTCTGGGAAGGTTAGTATCTTAGAATTAATCATGAGCCATGAAGATTAAATTCCCTTCTGATCAACATGGTGGTATTCTTTCTTTTGGATAACAACACAGTTAGCATTATTCTTTTTCCCCCACAACTTTTTTTTTTATGAGTATGTGTTTGTGATACATAGTGATCACATGCAACTTCAGAATTTGGTGAATAGAGGTATCATTTGTTATCAGTTTTTACTTCTCACCCTTCCCAACCTCTAAGTTTTCTTTTCTTTCCTGGTAAATGCTTTCATGAAATATTATTGAAAGTGAACATCACTGTTTGGTGGCTTGGCACTTTATATAATTTCATCTATATGTTATAAAACTATATGAAATACTAGACTGTAGGCAATAAAGTTTTATCTTAAGGTTACCCATTACGGATCCTGAAAAGAAAATATTTAACATTAAGCTTCGGAACATCCTTTTGTGCTGTCTTGCAATTCATTCAATAGCACAACTTGTGGGCATTTAATTTTCGTGACAATTTATTACTTCACATTTGAGGAAACTTTGTGAGAATGATGTTTCTTCTTTAAAAATTCTTCATCTTTCTAATGGCGCTACGAGCTTCAGCTTTTCTCCTTTTTGTGTGTTTGCTTCCTGAACAACAGTAAGACCTGGCAGCAAGGACTGGGGCCGCATTGAGGCAAAAGGAACAGACTGAGTCCTCCAGGCAGCAATTCTCATCCAGCTTCCGGAGGAGACGCAGGCCTGAGCAGAACACAAGATGCATTGATGGGAATAGTAAGGACTCTGCGATGGCCACTCCTGAAAGGAGAGCCAATAGGCCAAGAAAGTCAGGCAAAGCAAATTTGGGGTGAATCTGCACATTTCTTTTCGAGCACATTTTTAAGTTGGGACATGTGAATAAGGAAGGACAGCATGCAGGCGTGGACATCCATCTGCCCTTGCTGGCTGTAAACATGGGACATGGTAGTGATAAACTCAGGCAAGGACTCAGCGACCATGAAAGAGGTGACCAGAAAAAAAAATTTGCACAAAACCCTCAGCACTCACACTCAGAGATTTCTCTCAAAAACCTGGAAACTGAAATACTCCCTCTAGGCAACCGATTCTTGGCATCACCTGTTCAGTAAAGCATTGTTTCTGATTTTCAGACGGTAATTTGCTGTATCTTTAAGCTTGCCTTTAACTTCTGAACTCCGGCGATCCTCCTGCCTCAACTTTGTTATGTGGGACTGGAGATGGTAAAGTTTTTATTTTGTATTTTGTTTATTTGCCTTTTTTTTTCTTCTTCTTCTTGAGAGCCAGGGCACAGGAATTCTAACAGGTACTTTGCCATTTTCCGCCTCTTTTCCTTTGGGAACACAGTTCTACCCAAATAGGCAGCTCTGCCCTTAACCTCAAACAGAAGCATCTGAAGACCTGAGAAAACCAGCCATCTGGGCAGCTTCACACTTTCACAGGCTGGGCGGAGAGAAACATGTTCAAGGTCAAAGCTCACAGGATCCTTCCTTCTTAGAGGGCTCAAGCTTTGTTTGTCTGTTTTACCGAGTTTTCACAGGGCTTACCTGAGAAGCAACTGAGAAGGTCTACAGTACCTCTCCCTATAGAGCTGCTTGTGGGCAGCTTTGCAAGCTTGAAGGCTTCCCCATCTGACCAAACAGCAACAAAAACAAGACGGAGACAAGTGTCAGGGAGACCAAAAAACAAGATGCACGCTCTGGAGTGCTGTGTCTCAACTGGCAGCACACAGACCAAAAGACACTGAGTCTTTCCCTTCATCCGGGAAGTCAAGAGAAGTGATAAGCTACAGCCCATAGTCCAGGAGAGAGGATCTTATGCCCTATTGGAAGCATTGTTTATATAGAGCCAGGGCACACACAAGGACATACTCTAACTGAACAGCATATATATATATATATATATATATATATATATATATATATATATATATATATGTGGTCGAGTGAAAGAAGGCAGGTACTTCACAGTGAGGCTACAGTTTTGTACAGGTGAAGGTGAAATTGAAAACAAAATCCACAATACTGACACCTCTGATAGTCTGTGAGACATGTCTTCAAACTCTCCTAAGAACAATAAATTTATTATTAATACTATATTGGCATATAGTACTTTTACAGTGTGATGTTTTGATATATGCAAACATAAACATATTTGCCATCTCACATGCTTTTTGGTTAATACTTTAAATTTTACTTAATTATTTAAAATAAAACATGAATTATTATTGACCTGGGTTATCCTCCTGTGCTATATATGTATCAAAAAGAAGTCATCTTATTTGAAGTTTTGTTTTCAGTGGCAGGGCTCAAACTCAGGCCTCCTGCTTGCTGGGCAAGTGGTCATCCTTTGAACTACAGCCTGGTGCCCTATCTTAAATGTGTAAATGTTGGTCATCAACTTCCTATTCTTCTAAATTCTGATGACTCTCATATCAGTCTCTATGGATTCAGTTATATATGAGATTGGCTGTGTTTGTCTTTCTGTGCCTGGATTTTTTCTCATCACAAAGTGTCCCCATGGTTTATCAGTGTTGTTGCATACGGTAGGATTTCCCCACTTTAAAAAGCTGAATAGTATTTCACTATGCACGTGTGACTACCATTCATTACACGATAGGCACTTGTTTCCATACGTCCACTGCTGTCGTTAGGGGTTCAAATGAACATGTGAGTGCAATTTCCCTCAACATGTTGATTTTAATTTCTTTTAACATATACTAGAATGGTAATTGCTGTACATAAAATAGTTCTCTTTACTTTTTTAAAAGAAGGTTTTTTTCGGTGTTTCTTTATCCTCTGTGATAATTCGCATCCCCATGAGTAACGGTACCCAGTTTTCAGATTTCTTCACGACGTCTTCAACATCCATCTTTCATATCTTTGGTAAAAATGATTCTAACAGATATGAGTTATTCCCATAATGATTCATGATAATGTACATCTGTTTCTCGTGTGTGTGTGTGTGTGTGTGTGTGTGTGTGTGTGTGTGTGTGTAGCTACTACTAGGTAATTTACCCTTTTTTAAAAAATTTGAGTTTAATATTGCTTTGAAATTATTTGAATTCCTCATGTGTTCTTAGTTTTAACCCTCTAGCAGACGTGTACTTTGTGAATAAATTCTCGCATTCTGTGAGCTGGAGCATCATTAAGTTTCCTTTCCTGTACAGAACCTTTTTCGTTTGATCTAATTCTATCTGCTTTTCATTTTTCATTTCTTTTTCCATATTTTTTTACAAGTTCATGTTGTAGTAGGGGCCTGAGCTTTTGCCTTCAGAACAAAGCCATGAGACAGCCTAGTTGTATCAGTGTGGAGGCAGGAAAACCTCGTCAGTAGTAGAGCACCGAGCCCACATAGGAACTCCAGAGTTCTCTCCTAACTTCAAGCATCACTTTGTGCCTTTAGACTATAACTTTAGTGTCAATGCCAGGAAGCTTTAAAGTACCCAATCACAACTTCTCATTCTAAGGGATACAAAGGGATCAAAATTGCGTATTAGCGGGAGCCCGCCGTTGTTCTAGCTCAGCCTCTGGACGTTCTTCCACTGCGTCAAAGTGAATTAATAAAAGTTAGATGATTATTAGTGACACTTTTTGCTTACACAGAGAAACTAATAAAAGCCACTTCCTGCTTACACCTCACTTATCTGCTTCTGTGCCCAAGCACCTGCAATAATATCTAAACAAGCATTATCCATATCAGCGCTGTGATTTTCCCATGTTTTGTTGCTGTTGTTTATAGATTAACAGTTTAGCATCCAATATGTAGATAGCCAACCTGTTTTGATTTAATTGATAAATGGTACACAGTAAGGATATGTTTTAATTACTCTTCAAATTGTATATCCTACATTTGACATAGGTAGTTTCTCAAGTTGGTTGTTCTTAACTCATTTTAATATCTTGATAACATTGTCAGAAATCAGCTAACTACAAAATCGGGAGGGTTTGTGCTTTGAATTCTGTTCTATTAGTTCACATATCTGTTATTACTCCAGTATTATATTGTTAATAATATCTTGTTATATAATTTGACGTTAGGGAGGTTTGATGCCGCCAGCTTAGTTCCTTTTATCCGGATTGTTAGGGTACTCATAGTCTTTGTGTTCTGTATGAATTGAAAGTTGATTTTCACTTTCCTGTGAAAAATGACTTTGAAAGTTTGAACAGGATTACTTTGAAATTGTAGAAAAATTTGTCATCTAATAGAAATGATTTCACTTCATCCTTCTTTAAAATTTTTTTAATTTTTTATTCTCTCTCTCTCTTTCTCTCTCTTAGGCTAGGAATTCTAACACTATGTGGACCGGAAGTGGTGTAACTCGAAAAACCTGTCTGACCTTTAATTGTAGAAGAAAAGCTTTCCACTTCCCCCAAGAAGCACCTTAGCTGTAGGCTTGTCATATAGGGTTTTATTGCACTGATGCACATGAGTCACATTTTCATTGCTATAGCAAAACATCACAAAAAGTTAACTGTGAGACAGAGACGTTCAGTTTAACTCATGGTCCTAGAGGTTCCATCTGACATCTGCTGGCTTCATTGCATCAGGGAGGTGGATATCATGGAGTAAAGGTGCTGTGGAGGAAAGTTGCCTGTCTCGAGTCAACAGAAGGCAGAAAGAGGAAAGAAAACTCAGGAAAGGAAGTGATCCTTCAATCAAGGCTACTTCCCCTTTCCATCATTTGTCAATGATGTCATGAAGTTATCAAGTTAAAGCCAACTTGTTACCTATTCACATTATCCAGTTTCTCCCCTGAAGCTCATTAGGATCTGTCTTAGTTACTTTTTCACCGCTGCGACTCAATACTTGACTTAGGGAGGAAAGATTTATTGTAGCATACAGTTTCAGAAACTTTCAGTCCTTTCAATCCTTTTATGTGTGGGTGGCTGGAAAATGGTGTGTCACATGGTGGGGTTGCAGCTAGAGATAGAATTAGGGTCCCAGGAGCAGAGACCCTTACAGCATGGTGGAATAGAGACTGGGAGGAAGGGTGGAATCAGCACATGTCCCTTCAGGTCAAGCCCACACACCAACCCCTTCCAGCCAGGCCCCGCCTCCCAACCCTACACAATATCCATAGAAAAATGACACTTTTGAGGGACACTCCAGATCCAAAACACCACAGCATCCAAACCTGTACCCTTATAAACTTTCCTGGGGCTATTTTGATCCTCGCTTTATCTATACTTATGAACTTTGCCAAAACTTATTCTATGTCTATTGAGATGAGCATGAGGTTTTTATCCTTCATTATGCCCACGCGGTATATGGCTTTAATCCATTTGCATATGTTATTCAGGTGTTTGGTACAGTTGTCTGCACTACACAAATGAAATTCAACATACTTTTGATCATGATTAAACAATTCTAATAAAGAAATTGGTTGGCTTTTCTTCTCAGGTCCTCTTCTCAATTCCAAGGAAGTAACACGTGATGGAACTGCTTCCCTAATGGAAGCATCTTCGTGATTGATGGCGGCTCTTTTGGACCACACCTCCAGGTTTATGCTGAGGTAGCTCAGGCTGCATTCCTACATAGTTTATGACATGGAGAAGACACAAAAAGAACCCGAGCTAGAAAAAGATATTTTAAATTTCCACATGTTCTACAAGGTTTTAAAGTGAATAGTTTCTACTTATGTCTAAGTAGAGAGCATTTGTTAAGATGCATATTAAGATATATATTAATTATGATGCTTATTAAAAGTAGGAAACATTAGAAAGGGTAGAACCTAGATTTTCCATTAACATGCTTGTTCATGTGTTCACAACTGTTTTATAAAAAACAAGAAAGGAGGTAGAACTCATGCTGAGTATTGACAATGACGAAGAGATTTCTTTGCTTCTGTCTATTTCTGCTATTACCCAGAGAGGGAGAGAGGACGGGCAGTGATGGATGAGGTTGCTGGCTTTCTCCAGCCAGGGGGAAATGAATTCACTCAGCTCTCAGAGAGGCCTTTTCATATGAGACCATGTGCAACCAAAATAAATGTTAAGAAAAAAAAAGATTTCTGAAGAGAGATACAGCCTATAAAGAGATCAGAGACCCTCTAGGATGTGGAGAATCCCAGGCAATCTTGAGAGTCCCTTTTCTTTATGTAGCCTGAATTGCATTATTCTAAGATTTATCCCTCCTCAGAGGAAAGGCTGCTCCTCCCCTGTGGTGCTTTCAGGTTATAAAACTTTTGCCTTACAGAATAAGTGCTTCCCATCACTCATCTCATTTTAGCTACATTTATGAATTTCTATGCCTATGCATAATATGGTAATAATATTAAAATAAGAAGAAGTCACTTAAGGACACAATGTCTCCCCTAGTAGACCTGTACTAGACTCAAGAAATTCCGTAATCTTTTTCTGGTATTTTATCTGGCTTTACTAACTTTTAATAGCTTGTTAATAATTGTTTAATGTCTTTGCCCTGCAGTTGACACTTTCTGGACCTTTGTGCAATTACCTTCAGGTCGAAGTTAAGGTCCCTCCCCAGTCCTCCTGTTACCTATCCTAGATATTGTACCGTTGGCCTGTTGATATCGCAGTTCATTAATGTAGATCTCTGGCCACTTTTAGGTAGTGTAATAAAGTACCCACTTGTTCATTTCCAATTGCTTTGTTAAATTTATATTGAGTGTGTATTGCTGATACTTTAATGTCTTTGAAGTTATTAAGACCAGTAAAGACATATTTACCAACGTGTAACAAAATATCATGAACAAAGCTACTTAAAACAACATGCATTTATTTCTTCCCATTTCAAGATTTGGTTGAGTTTCAGGTTCCGGTACAAC
>PVKB01004213.1:100509-153848 GCA_004027205.1 Ctenodactylus gundi | reverse complement strand
GATCGGAACGGTATTTAAGAATGGTAAAACCATCTGAAGCTCATGGACAGACAGGAATTACTATGGACAATGCCATAACAGAACAGCTAGCAAGCTGACCCCAAGCGACTGTAACGGGAAGTCGAGATGTAGGATGTTCATTAGAAAGGTCAAGAGAATGTGGCAACCACGTGCACATGGAACCCAGGCAGAAGACGGAACCGACTGCAGGGATGCAGGCCTGGGAGCTACCCACAAGAATGATGGTGAGTTATGAAACAGGCGCTGGAGGAACAGCACAGCTGTTAAAGCACTTGCCTTGCAAGCACAAGACCCTGAGTTCAATTCCCCAGCACCACGTAGAGCCAGGCATGGTAGCACACACCTGTAATTCCAGCACTGAGGAGCCTGTAGCGGGAGAGGACGACTGCCATGATTCCCAGGCCAACTGGGTTACATAGTGAGCTCAGGACCAGCCTGGCCTACAAAGCAAGACCCTATCTCAAAAAAAGGAGGGGTGGGGGGGACTGGAGGAATGGCTCAGCGGTTAAAGCGCTTGAGGAAGCGCTAAGCCAAGTGCTAAGTACCGGAGTTCGATTCCCCAGCACCACATAAGCTGGGTGTGGTGGCGCACGCCTGTAATCCCAGCACTCGGGAGGCTGAGACAGGAGGATTGCCGTGAGTCCAAGGTCAGCCTGGGCTCTGAAGTGAATTCAGGACCAGCCTGGACCACAGAGCGAAACCTTGTCTCAAAAATAAAAAAAAAAAGGAAAGAAAAGAAAAAAAAAACCAGTAAATAGACAAACTTCGGGGCTAGAGGCCTGCCTCTGGTGGTGGCTGAAGCAGCCATCTTCTCAGTTTGGAGAATTGACTCTTTGGTGTACTTGTACATGCAGTAAAGTTCTATTTTAAACAAGGAGACTGTGAGGGGCAGTGGGGCTCTGAGAGGTAGCGAAACAGCAGGTAATGCAACACAGGAATTAAGAAAAAAGGTTAGACAGAAGAGACAGAAAGAAAGCTCAGTGCTGCTGGGGAGGAAAGGAAATGTGGAACAGCAAAGAGAGCCTCCGGAGGGAAAGATGGAGACAGCGCCAAGGACAAAACACTGTAAAACACTGAGCTGGTAGAAGGAAAAAAAAAAAAAAAAAAAACAGCCGGCCCAAGTGCCATCCAATAAAGCTATCCAAAAAGGAACAGGCAGTGCTGCAGAACAAATGGAGAAATTTGTAAAAGGAAACGGGAGTTAATGGTGCCAGATACTGTGGGGCGGGCAGGAAAGATAATGCTTAACTCAGGCCACCGATGCCTGCTGACCTTCAAAAGTATCATTCTGCAAAACTGATGTCAGGGAGCCCACGGCTCCGGCTGGACAGATGAACGGCTACAGCGCAGGCCCGGATGAGGCAACGGTTAAACAGGAAAGGCACAGCCTTGTAGACCATCTGCCTCACATCCAGCAGCTAGCTGTGAGTGCTGGGGTTATCAGTTAGTCCTCCCACTCACCAGCGTGACGCTCCCTCGCTGAACCACCCAATTTAGGCTTGCAGGCCACGGTGACCTGTGCTCAGCAAGGTGTACCGACATCATCGGCCGCCTCTGCTGACACGAGCAGCGTCTCATCTCATACGGAATTAAAACAGGTAACACCAGAGAGCCCCATGAACCTATTAAATATTCTCTAAGTAATTTATTTTTGATGTGGAGGAGAGGGAGGGAGGAAAGAAGGGGAAGATAGCAAACCATCATTATGTTGAAAAGTATCCAAGTATCAACAAGGTAAGGAAGGGTAGCGTCACAAGAGTTAATGGTCCTGTTGCAGCTGAGCCAGCAAGACTCTCCCCCTGACCATGAGGCAAGAAAGGCCTAAGGAAGGTCGTTCTTGCTTCTGTGGAAGTTATACTGGGCAAGCATTGACACCATCTTCTTTTAAAGGGATCCCCACGTAAGAGGGGTAGCAGGATAAAGGAGAAAAAGGGAAAAGGAGAACAAGAGATGCAGCGGGATACCTGGCTACGCACCAGGGAAGGACATGGTGGTGGCCGAGAGCAACTTGGAGATAGCTCGCAGGACTTTCCCTTTGAGAGGAGTTCATCCAGGAATCCCAGAGATCCCAGTGGGAGTTCTCTGCTTTGTCTAATCAAAGGTTTGGTTTGGCATGGCTTGGTTTGGTCTGGTTTCCAGCACTTACACATCTTCAACCACAATCCCTGAAACAACAATTTTATCTCTGCCTCAACTTACTTACATCTCTCCCCCAGAAAAACAAGAACCGGTAACACTAAACCCCAATGTCACCATTTGCAAAAAATGTATAATACTTGTATTTCCTAGTTTAATTTCTTAACATATCCTCTTTGCCTCTTCTGGCTAAATATATATATATATATATAAATTCAAAACAAAAAGTTAAGGTGTGAACTATTTTTCACCTACAATAACTCCAAAATGAAATCAGATATCTATATCCTTGTTTTAGGATTGTATTACACATAACAACACAGATCTCCTTCCTTTTCCTTTGTAAAAATCTGGGTATCTGGCATTTCACCGCCATTGGGTACTCTATGAAAGGTTATGTTTTTATAATAGAAGAGTTCTCACTCACCCAGTGGGCTTTCTACTTCCTCCCACATCAATTAAAATCATAAGCAAATTTCATCCTGCTTTAGTGAAGTACGGGTAAGTATGTTTAACACTCCCAACATACAAAGGAGGTAAGACCACTGAAATGTCACATCTGTCTGGTCATCTTGCAATCTATGCCAGAATCTGAAAATAAAAGGCCTTTTGAAAGGAGGGGGAAAATAGAGCCAAATTTTCCATAGAAGTAAGTGTAGATGCTCAGTTTCCCAACTTCCAGGTGCAAGTGAATTCTCCCATTCCCATTTGGCCCAATCACCATTTGCAAGAACTACTCTATTATCCTTTTGGCCCAATCAGCACTTGGAAAAACTGCTCTATTATCCACAGGCCAATAAGCCTCTGAGATGGATGAATCGTCTTCAGTTGAGACTTTCCAGTGTTGTTCGCTCAAGTCGGCTGACAGGGATTCAGGCAATCTGCATCTATTCCCTTTTCCTTTACATTGAATCAATTAGCAATGTTAAATATTTAACACATTAGTCTTATTTCAGTGAACAAAACAATTCACAAGAAGCCTAGGTAGTGGCAGTACAAGATAGGGAATGGAACACACGTGAAGAAAATTGAATAAAGGGAAAAGTATGTTTTAGGGGAATGTGTATTTTTTAAAATATAAAAATCTATTCACAATTCACCGAAGATGGATTGCTTGTTTCTTTCTTTCTACTGACAGGTCCTGAATCTTTATGGAGAACATTAAATTAAAGCGCATAATGGGTTTATGTAGCGTAATGCACATTGGAGACATTAGTCACGTCCCTTAAGCATTTTTCTCATTTTCTAAGCCTGACTTAAGCCCCATTTCCCCATTGATGAGGGAAGTCCATACTAACCCACAAACCACACCTGCAGTCTGGTGTGCCATTTTTACATTCATCAACAGAGGCAGTGTCCCGCACTCAAAGCCACCATATTATTACATTTCTAGCATGGTTTATAGTAAACAGGCAAAAAGCTAATAGGGTCATTCAAGCGAAAGGCTTTTTGTTTTTTTCCCTCATCTCCCTTCAAAACACACTGTGGCATTAAGGGAAAACAAACAAACAAAACAACTCAACAGAGCTGTCTTGCAGAACAAGGGCCATGAAACACATGAGGACAACAATTTCTGCTGAGGGACAGCAGCCAAGTTCACGGGTAACACAGCCACAAGCTTTGAACCAAGAATACTAGTCACTTAAGGATGCTGTCTGGGGAGTCCAGAACATTCCACATCCTTATCAGTGTACTTCATCAATCTCCGAATCTGGCACCCTGTGTTCCAAGGATTCCCAGGACTCCTACCTGCTGAGCATACACAATGCTGTAGAGTCAGGTTGACCCAAACCAATGCTACTTACAAGATACACCAACAGTACTACCACTTACCGGGGCATCTAGGCAAGTGTGATGCTAATGATGAACCTGGTTGCTTTGCCATGTAGCAAGGGTTCATTAGCATTAGACAAACTCCTGCATTGTGTTAGTGTTACTGTGAAATCACCACCAGCCCCTAATCTCTGCCTGAGAATGTTACTACTCCAGCACACTGCATCGGGCCTCAAAGAAAAATAGTATTCTGATGGCGGTCAAAAAGAGATTAGATTACTACAATGGGCTTTGACAGGAACCACAGAGCAAGAATTCCAGGTAGTCTCCTTGTACCCAAGATCCAAAAGGTCCTCATGCCAAACCTTAATGGTTTTAGACAGCTATGTTTTGGGTGACAGGAGGCTTTTATAAAGCTTAAAAATCAGTAGATGTAAGATATACAGCTAACATGGTACCTGAAGAGTTCATAGCCTTTAAACAGGTTATCTGAAAGGAGGAAATAAATTCACTCAGGTTGCATATCTATCGCTGAGGAAGTCATTATAAAGCGTCTTGTGCATCACATACAGATATATAGATATCCTCACCACTTCACAAAATCATAGATGGCATCTCCATTTGAATTTGGTAAAAAATAAAAACAAACTAGTGCTCAGACAGGTTACGTCACTTGCCCAAAAATGCACAGTTGATAGAGAAAAAAATATGCGAACCCTGCAAAACCTTACACCAGTTTTCTTCATTGTTACGGTTACCTCTTGTTTTTGCTACTCTGAGACCTTTTTTTAATCTAAGTGGTCAATTTTGATAAAAAAAAATAATCTACAGTCTTCTATGGGAATTTAAAGGCACGATCAATCTTAGAAACCTTAACATGGGAATTCAGAATGTATCTGCCAAGTTTTTCTTGAGGTTTTTGACCCATTTCATTAGCTTTAATTCTAGAACAAACTTCTGCTAGAATGGGTGCTACATAATTTACTGCCTTCCAGTTCAGAGTAGGCAAAAAACAGAATTTCCATATATCCAATCTACAATGGATTACAGACTCCAGCAAGACAATTTGTCACGATTCTCAACGACTGTTCATTTATCTATACAGGTAATAAAAAAGTATGGCATTTGTTTTTTGATAAATGCACTAACAGTAAGTTACCGCAAAGCCTCCATCTTCTACCTACCCCAATGGCACCTCAAAATCAAAACAGCAGGTACCGGCAGCACCCTCCGTCTACCATGGCTCTCAGTCCACCACTGCCCGTGACGGCAGCACCAGTTTGACATTTCCTGCCGTCTGTGATTAGAGCATCTTTTAATGAAGCTCACTCCAAATCATTTTAAATCCATTTGCTCATGTCAACATCAATGCACTCGGCATTATCTACCAATTAGTAAACCGGAAAATATTCCTTGGATAATCTGAAATCTCAGTAAAATATGCAGCATGTCATTCATTTACTATCAACTGCCCTGCAAAAACAAATTACCAAAACCAGCTGTCACAGGACAACATAAACATCCATTAGTACAAGCCAACTACTTCAGTCTCAGGCATGATTTTCCAGGAGAGAGACAGTGTAGTAAAGCACTAATCAACAAAAATTTCCAATGTTAGGCGTGTGTCTTCAGAGCAACACCCTCGCATCCCTATTACGTACACATCTAACTTTCTCTACGTGTGAAATCAAACTTCGGCTGGGAAGAAAAGGGTTAAATGAAACAACTGACAATCTTTTCAGTGAGGATCTTAAGTCTTTGAGCAGTAATAAATCTAAAAGGCCAAAAGAGTTCTAACAGATGCCATGCGTCATGAAGACCAGAAATGTCAAAGAGCACGAGAGCTCACCAAATAGGAATATAATTATTTAAAATACAAGGGAGAAATCAGTCCCATTGCAAAACCCAGATTATGCGCAGTCCATTTCCACGCACTGCAGAAAGTGCCTCCAAACTTCCAGGAAGCCCGTGAGGACATCACTTACCAGCCAACACTGAGTCGTCTTTCCCACAAATCAGCTTGACAAAATCATATAATTTAAATACGGCAATATTTCAACAGCCGCCTTCCACTTAGGACCCTTTCAGTATTTTTCATTTTAATGCATCGGTCATAAATAAACCATAGCAGCACCTGTTAAGAGGGATTAAAAAACGCTTTTATATTGTGAGAGACCGGGTAAGAGCTTGTTCTCTGATGAACACACTCATGATATGCAGAAGACGTCTGTAGTGGAGGAACAGTATTCTTCAACAATGATTTCGATTTAAGAATCTAAATTAGGCTTCAGTCACTGATGACTACTTCGACCTTCTAAACGATAGGGAACACTGCGGAGTGGGTACCTAACACAAAAGCTGCCAATCACAGAACAGAAAATGCCAGGATACGCAACCCAACTGATTGAAGGTAGAAAAGCTTGAGGGTGCACAATTGCTCTTTCCTTAGAAAAGTCATGATCCCAAAACGATGGACGGAACACCAGCACCGGGACAAAAGGCTCCCACAAACAGTTTCACAATGTTTGCTAAATGCTCCCAGGGCCACCCAACTATGAAGCAGCTTGATTTGTAGGACATTTCTATTTTGAGATATGCGGACATAAAATGACATAATGAAACACACTCAATCAAAAGTGGGTAGCTTGTCACCAAACCCTCTTCTGAGGTTGAACTGGGCATGGGAAGAAAAAAATAAAGAACTCGATAGGCGCCTCTTGGACCAAAACCAGTGTAATTTTCTTTTTTTTTTTTTCCTAAAGGAGAAATCTAAAATAAACTCGCCCTTTTAAGACTGAAAGGGTTTATAGGCACACAAAGGTTTTCTTCACTAAGCCAAAGAAAAAAATGTCAGGACTTTCAAATGAATGGGAAAAAAAAAATCACAAACCTAGTCACATCCATACATCCTCTAGAGAGAAGTCATAGATTTGTCTTAAGTTTACACTTCTCTTCTTAACATCAATTATTAAGAAAAGCTTTTATCATCACTATAGCCATCAATAAATTAAAACGAATACATTCCTACATGTATTTAATTTCATAACCAAGTGCCACATTCTGCATGTGGACTGCATAGAGAAAGAAGTTTCACTAATACAAAAGTAGTCCATGTTCGTGTATGGCATCTATAAGAAACAAACTTTAAGGATAATTTGTAGTTTTTTTTTTTTTACAATTTATTCCTCTACCTTTAATATTTACCAAAATGTTATTTAATAGTCTCCCAAATTTTCTAAAACAGGTACATGCTCACTGAAACAAAAAAAATATAGATAATTCAAGTCACACAGAAAATTACAAAGACGAAAGACTGTTAAGTACCATAATATTGTTCTTATATTCTCCGAGTTACATTATATGAGACAGGAGCACTGGAAACGAAAAGCCTGAAGACAGCCGGATTCAGAGCTTTTGCTACAACAATGAAGGCTTTCCTAGAACAGGTATTTGCCAAATCCACAAGAAAAGAACAGACAAAACTTTATGAATAGGATATTTGTTTGACTTGTGAAAAATCCTAAAAGAAAAACTACAATTTCTAAAGAAAGCAATTAACAACTTAAGTTATCATGGAAATGGCTAAGGTACCTTATAATCCCAGGGGTGCATGGCTGTGTGGGTGGCGTACATAGGCTGCTTTCAAAAACACAAAGGGTTTTGCAGTCATGGAGGGGAGACGTTATTGTTGTTCTTATGTGGGCTTTAGGGTTGTAGAAAGAGAAATTATACAGGTGCACCAAATTTGTCATTTATTCCAGGGTCACTAACTGAAGGTAAGCCTACAAGAAAACCCACACTAGGGCATGACACCTGAGATGAAAACTATACATTCCATCCTATTAGGGGCCTGCTGAAGAATTACACAGCTCTGTCAGAATATACTCTTATGAAATCTCTGATATCCACTTCTGTAATTATGTCTAAGTATAATCATTGGCTTTCATGGGAGGCACTTAATCCACTACTCTGTAACAATAATAATAGCTACTGCTGACATCACGCACACTGTGTGCCAGCCACAGCCTTAACAACTTTACACGGCTTAAATGATTTTAATACAACTAGTTGAGACAGATCTTGTTATCTTCTCCATATATCAAAGAGCAGACTAAGGCTCAGAGGGGTGAAGTAAGTCCCTCAGGTCACACAGAAATAGTAGAGATGGGATCTGAACCAAGTGGACTGCTTTCTATGCCACATAGGTAACCTGCAGGAGACAAAACATTTGAATGACATGAACTGTACACTGTCTCTGTGGATGAACACAGGATGAAGTATAACTCTTCCCTAATTCTATCATCTTCAACGTGAAGAGACTTTATCTCATCATCTAGTTGTGTGCCCAAGGTCAGCCAATGATCTGAGCAACCCATTTTCTCATCATCAAAATAAAAATAGTACCTACTTCTCAGGATAGTATGAAATATGATAAAACCTGAAGTGTTTTATACACTAAAATATGGCAGATAAATGTTAGTTGCTATTATGATTTATATTTTCATAATGCTGTCTTCTCTTATTCTCCATTATTAGACCACTGGACAGCTCCACTAACTACGTGAGTTAAAAGAATAAAAACTAAGTGAAATGGAGGGCAAGAATTAGCACAGGGTTAGAATGCTTGCCTAGTGAGCACAGAGCCCTGAGGTTGATCCCCCAGCACCACCACCAGTGCATGCCTTAATCCCAGCACTCGGGAGGCTGAGGCTGGAAGACTGCTGTGAGTATGAGGTCAGCCTGGGCTAGTAAATTAAGACCTTGTCTCAAAAAACAAACAAACAAACAAAAAACCTAAACTAAATAAAGTACCAAGTATCAGTGTAGTTTAAAACTGTCTTCAAATAATATTGATTGAATTAGCCACTGACAGTAAAACAACATTCTTGGTAGGGCATTGCGTCACAGAGCCCATTTAGCTAGTCTAATTTATTCTACTTGGAAAACCCATAAAACTTTTCAGATACTATCAGAAAGTAAATTCATCCATTAAAACTAAAGTTGAATGAATAAATTTTAAGAAACGCAATAGATTTGTCAAAAAGTCAAGTAATATTTCTTACCGTTCATTAACAATTATAAAGCACTAAAACTTAAGCCCTGCATGAAAAACGATGTCTTCAGGGAGCAGAAACACCAAACACCATATAAAGTGGTCAGTGCATTTCATAAGCGCCTACTATGCAGCAAACAGGATTGTTCCTATAGAACAGTACTCCTCTAATGTGCTGCGCTAGGGTAGTTACTAAGAAAAACGACCCTGTGAAGTACACATAAGGTAGGATAGAACTGTGCAAGGACATTACCTAACAAATCACAATCCTCTCAGTACAACAATCATATGAAGTGGGCTGTATTGTCCTGATTTTTCAAATGAAGAAACATAGGCCAAACGGGAATTAATCACTGTAAGAAGTGAAGGACCAAGACATCAAAAACGCCACCCCCATCAGCAGTACATGGTCCCTTTCCTCGTGTCATCAGGTGTAATCCCAGGCTTTTATTAAGTAGGACATCTTCTAGCATCACAGGAAAGGGAATTACCAAATCCCTAGGAAGCCTGGGACATAGCCAACAGCCACCCGTGCAAAGCTATGTCTGTCCCTGAACACTACACACATTTCCTCCATTCTGCTCAGTAATAGTTACTCTTTTTTGACACTTTAAAAACGTTTTTTTCCAATCTACTAGTGCAATTGACATATCAAAAATTTGTACCCAATATAACCTCCATGCAAGTTTGGGCGACACATTCCACCATCCTACCTACTACGAAGAACATACGACACATGCAGCAGCCAACCGAACTTCTTACAGAGTAACGTAGTCAAGAAGAAACAGCACAATACAAGCACTCAGCTGTTGCTGTAAGAGAAAACTAAGACTTCTTCAAGGAAGCAAATTTGAAACCTGACATTTTAAATAAGGAATTAGAAATGGCTAAGAAAGACAGAAGTGGGTATTCAAAATGAAAACGAGAGATTGAAAAATGGAAGCAATCTACAAGATATGAGCAAGACTAGCCAGCTTTTGAGACTGAGTATTAAGGGAGGAGTTTCTTAGGATTCTGGTTCTCAAACCTTACCATGCATCAAAATGACTTCAAGAGCATGTGAAACAGATTTCTAGACTTTACCCCTGGCTCCTCGCTAGGAGGTCTGGGGCAGGGATGAGATGCTGAGGATGCAGGCCTGGAACACTCTCTGTGTTTCAGGAGATGAGAGAAAGAATGTTGCTCAACGGACTGGGGTGTCTCAAAGATGGGAGTAGCAGTTGATGCCCTAGTTTTCAGTCTGCAGATATACAAAGGGAGAAGAGAAACATCCTGGTGGAATGACCAGCAAGAACAGTGGAAAGAGTGGGTTTGGCATTCAAGAGGTTGGGGTACAGGAGTTTAGGCGCTGAACTAAGGTGGCAGTCATCAATCACGGGAGGAGGAAGAAGGCAGGAGTCATGGGAGATACTGCAATAGTTAAGAGGAGGTAAGTCTACATCAACTGTGTAGAAACCATCTGCAGAAATTGACGATGGATTTGACCACACTCTAATCAGAAAGGGAGAAATCAAAATGATTCTGAAGTTCCAAAGACTATCTTGTGGTAAATAAAGAGAAAATAGGAAATCGTAGCTTATTTGTGTAGAAGAGGAAAAACAGCTGTTTCATGTGTAAGTTTCCAGTATCAAAAAGTCTTCCTATCTCAGCGGTTGCCTAGCGAGTTTAAGGCCCTGAGTTCCATTCCCCAGCACTGCAAAAACTGGGCATGGTGGAGCACACCTGTAATCCTAGCACATGGGAGGCTGACGCAGGAAGATTGCTGTGAGTTCAAGGCCAACCTGGGCTACACAGTGGGTTCATGTCCCGCCTGAACTACCGAGCAAAACCCTTTCTTAAAAAAAAAAAAAAAAAGCCATCTACTCATTACTCATTGTATCCAATATACGGTTGAGTAGAACACATCCAAGTCTGGGAGTCATTTGCCTTTTGCAGAGAGCTGAGTCTACAGCTCTAAACAAATTCTTAAGAGTTAAAAGCATATATATGAACAGAATAAACAGTCTAAAATTATTAGCAATGCCTCTCTAAAAACATACAGGGATGAACATATACCTACTTACTGAAAAATCAATGTAGACTTTTATTGTGATCAAAAGTTAATACGATATTCTTCACAATTGCCCAGTTTGCCAATATTTAAACGTTTATTTACTATTCACTGCCACATTTGCATCACTTTCCCACCTCTCACCAAGTTCCTCCCATAAGCTATCTGAATGCAAGTCACTCTTGGCCCATCTCTGTTCCCACACTCACAAATCCTGAACTGCTTTTCCTTGCCTTATTTCTACTGCTTTCCTAAAAATAAAGGAAAACGATATACACCTAGCTTCAATTTCATAAATACTATACCTATTCAAAGATACTAAAAACTAGATATTTCTTGTAATTAATGACTTTGGAAGCAGAAAAACAAACTCAATGTGATCTACTCTTACATCTAATTCTACAAAAATGTAACGACCAAACACGTCCTTAAAACCAAACACTTCAACCAGGAGCAAAGTAACTTAGATTACAGGAGTCAGCATAAATTCTCAGGATGGTACAGGTTTGAGAATCGAAGAATCTACCAGTGTGAATTCCTACTCAACCACGTGTTGCTTGACTTACCTGGCAAGACACTTAATTTTATTAAGACTCAGCTTCCTTATCGGTAACCTGAGGTTTAAAAAGTAACTTTCTCAAGTCCAAAAATAAATAACTATTGATTTGAAAAAGGTGCGAAATCAGTTGAAAAGAGGAAGGATAGTCTTTTCAACAATGCTTTGAAAGAAATGAGCATTCTTATGCAAAGGCAGACTTCAATTATACCTACTCAGAAACAATAAAGTCCCTAGGAGCAAAAATTAAAACTATAAAATTTTAAAAAACAAAACGACAATTTTCATGACCTTGAGTTACTCAAAAAATTCTTACCTCATAAAAATCATAATTCACTATATAAAATTGATAAGTGGAATTACATAAAAATTAACTTTTGCTCAGTAAAAGACAACTATGAAGAGAATGAAGACAAATTACAGACTATGAAAAAATGTAAATCATACTTCTAACAATACTCATCAACTTAAAAAAAAAAAGGCCTAACATTTGAAGAGATTCTTCAAACATGTTCAAAGAGCAAATGACCACATGAAAAGATCTTCAATATCAACAGTTATCAGAAAAACACAACTCAAAACCGAAACTATGTATTACTATATGCCTAAAAGAATGGTCAAAATTAAACCCACATACTTAAGTTCTTACAAGGATGCACAGCACATAGATTTCATGTCCAAAACTGAACTCCAAAATTTCACTCTGGCAAAGTTTTGCAGTGTTGTAAAAGGTTAAACACCTATCACATGACCTAGCAATCTAGTCCTAAGCATTTTTAGCCAAAAGAAATAAAACTCATGCCCATAAAAACCTGTTCACAAATACCTAAGCCACATTCACCATGCTGCTGGAAACAGTCTAAATCTCTCTCAATGGATGAGTGGATGGACTGATACACTCATACAATGGAATACTGGCTCAGCTATAAAAAAGAATGAGCTACAGTTATATGTGATACTGGTGAACTTTTAGATTAATGTAAACAATATAACTGCAATTATTAAAAGCAATCAAAACTGTTAAGAATAGCAAAAAGATGGAGGCTACCATAAACTCTGAATGCCAGGAGAAGCTTGACCATGAAAAGAAGTATGCAAGAATTTGAGCACAGGAGGAGGACACTGTATACCAACTGTAGTAGGCATGTCATTACGAGTCATGCCACAATTGTATACCATGTCAAAAATCTATACCCATGAATCATGCCACAATTCTATATCCACGTCAGAACTATTCTACACCCAAAAAAGTGAATTTCCGTGTATGTATATATAAAATAAATTCTTAAAAAATATCAATTATACAAAATGTTCACTAAGAAAAGTTCATTCCCATAGAACAGTTGTGAAAACTCAGTAAGATGAGGAATATAATTTGCTCCTAGGTAAGCACTCGGCCAAATGTTCAATTATTTAATGTGTTTGCAAGAAGCCACTCTCTAACACCCACGCTGCCTCCAGCTAGTGGAAAAGAGGCGGCAAGCAAAGAGGTTTCTATCCCATAACCCATTAAAGGCTGACCGCCACACAGCAAGCAGGGGTAAAGCACCTAGGAATGTGTAAGAAGGCGCTCCCTACTGGAGGGGTACAGAAACCTCGCTGTAAGGTCTGGTATGGTGGACATCCAGAAAACTCAACATTATCCAAAGTCTACGGAACGTCAGATTCATAAACCTCTGTGAGTATCTGTCAGACAAGGTCTCCCTCTGTGTTACTGTGTAGCCCGGGCTTGACTGAGAACTCACTGGAATCCTTTCTGCCTCAGCCTCTCCAGTAACAGAATCACAGTCATGCGCCACCATGCCCAGTTTACATGGTGATGGGAAAACACATTCAAGACCCTGTGCTTACCAGGTGAGTACTCTAACCACTGTGCTATTCCTCCAGCCCCTTTTCGGACACCAACTTCAAAATACATGTGTGCTTCCTTCCTTCCACGGTGCAGCTACTGGTGCTTTTAAGGGGACACGGGATGCATATTCAGTGGGCTTTTGTGGAGATATCAAACTATGTGCTAATCATGCCAACCATGCAAAATGATACCAATGGGCACTCGGCTCACATGCCACATATGAGGAGAACATGCTTAATTCACTGAAATGAGAAATGTTTCACATAAAAAGAAAAACTCTACACCTTCCCTTTACTGGAAGCTCTTCTACTAATTCTGAGCAGTAGACCTTTTTTTTTCTCATGGAGTCAAAATGTAACAAAGTACGTTACTGTGACTGGAAAAGTAAGAGACAGAAATGAGATATTGGCAGTTTTTCATTTTGTGTGAATTTTGAATGCAAATGTGGAAATCTAAACCAATCATGCAAGGACTGTTTAGTGAGCATATTTCAACAGTTCAAATTGATAATAATTATAAATAAACCTAAATTTTCCTAGGTAATGCAGGCATTTGGGTTTTCAAAAAGTCACTATTAACAGCAACTAAATGGCATCTGCAACATTTTTATCATATAGTAGATTCCTTCTATTTGTATTTTTTGAATTTCCTACAGGTACATTTTTAACACTTATCTTCTACACTGTTCCCACAAGTTCACTATTAAAATACTTTTTAAAAACTTCATTTAATTACTCCAGTATTATTGTTTCAATATTTAACATGCAATTCACACTCAAATCAAATCATTATATTTCTCAAAGACCAATTATCCTCTCATAAAGCGCTGGTTTCTACAGTAAATACAAGATATGTATACTATCTGTACTCTCAAGAGTCTCATGTTCTGATTATATAATCTAAAATCTGAGGTTTAAATTCAGTTGTAACATATTTTTTAGGAACAAAGTCAATCCTGACTTATCAAAACTAAAAGATGGCCACAGCCAGATAATGCAAGATCATTTCCATCTGTGTTTAAGTGTACTGACTGGTGATTTATTTACTTGTTTTTCTCAGATGCAAATTTAACTGACCTGAGAGACATAAGCCAATATTACAGTGTGTCTGCCTTCTCAGCAGACGGCACCAGGAGGGCCAGGAGTCGGCTGGGTGCTGCAGAAAGTGATCCTGGAATTAAACATTCTGTAGTGCATAATCCACACTAAGAAAATGCAAACTTTTATTAGCATCATCAGATATTCAAACAGTCTACTCAACATTTACACAATGAGAAAAGGTTTAACTTTCTAGTTAAAATTGTCCTGAAAGAAAAATGGCTTAGAAATCAACAACTGTAAATAATTGTATATATCTTCATAATGAGGAAGCTTAAGTCTTGGCATCCTACCATGCCAGAAAACAAGCCACACAGCATAACTGAAAATTAACGTTCACTGAGCTCCACGGAAAACAACAGACCACGCTCAAATATAATATCCAAAGCCTTTGGTAGTTGAATTTACTACCATCTCTGATCCTGTGTATTGTTTTTGAATGATGAGTCTTAAAATCAATTTAATAGTTACTACTCAGCATTTTTAAGGAGACGGACCACAAATGGATAGGGTTGAGCAAGGTAAGTTGGGCAGGATAGAGTAGGGCAGGGCAAAGTAAGGTGGGGGAGGGTGGGGCAGGGCGTGGCAGGGCAGTTTGGGTAGGCTGAGCAGGTCAAAACCGGATGATGGACAGGATGCAGTAGGTCAGCGTCTTAAGTTTCTTATTCCTTGCTGTGACAGAATACCCAATATTCACAATTTAAGTAAGGAAAGATTTATTTAGCTCACAGTTTAAGTTGTCACTCAGGGCACTCATGGGAGCCTGGAGAGCTGCTTACAGCATTGCTGACAGAAACCAAGCAGGAGCCAAACCAGTGTCTAGAGACTCAGTCACGGCTAGAGATACCCCAGGAAGAAACACAATGTTTCTTCTTCCTTCCTTGTATTTAGTTCAAGCTCCCAGTTGGTCCACTCACACACCCCGGGTGGGGGCCCTTTCCTCCTTTCCTGGCCCACAAGTAAACAACCCACACATGAAAGCTCTGTCCTGGTCACCCTCTAATCTCCACAAATTGACACAATCCCTACAGATCAAATCCTAAGCATCTGTGCTTCCAGCCGGGCCCTACCTCCAAGTAACAATTTCACAATTATCCCACTGCATCAAATACATGAGGTTTTGCGGGAACACTCCAGAGGCAAGTTCGACTGATAAGATACAGTACTCAAGTTTAGACTAAGAGGAGACATAAAGAAAACATGAAACACACTGAAGAAAAATGTCAAGATACACAGAATACGGTAAAGAATAAATATATCCTATAAATTTATTATGCATACAAAAGCAGGAGTCATACCCAAAAAGTGAAAAAAGAGAAACAGACTTCTCTCCGGTATAGAAATTTGTTATCCCAAGCCTCTTTTAAAGCTGTTTCCGTCCTCATTACTGTAAGAATGTACTGGTTATTTCCAACAAATACCTGGAATTACCTGCCCAGCTTCATGTAGCATAAACAAAATGAGTGTTTAAAAAAAGTACAGCTGCTGTCTAAACTCACATTAAGAGAACTAAAACATATAAAGGGTAATCGAGAAATAAAGTGAATGTTCTTTTTTATCTATTACAGTAAAAGACACATTACTACAAATCTCCCTTCACAACAACATTCCTCACTTGGAACACATCCACGCCATCATCCTTGTCATTTCCTGACACAGCTGTGGAAGTTCTTTCCTGTCTCTAGTTGCACCGTCTGGGCCGGCTCCATGCCTTACCTGTCATGGTCATTTTGACTCTGGGGCAGCGCCAGGAGCCACACAAAGCCAGATCCGGTGAGTGACGTGAACGAGGACACACACACACACACAAACCGTCATGTGGTTACAAACCTGCCTTTCCACTGAACGGCCCTCGGCGGCGGCAGCTTTCACAGTGTTTTTGATCATATCTCTTAAAGACAATCACAAAAGACAACTTGGAGAACAGCTTCAGCAAGAGACAAGATGATGCCAAAACAACAGAGCAAGGAGGAGCATTTGGACGGCAATTCCATGGCAATGTGTCTTTAATAATGTTTTTCATATAAGCATTAACCACACATTTTGATCATCCCTTCCTTGAATATCCACGTCAACGCTGTGGCCCAAGGTCTACCCCGTGTGCAATTTCATCCTAACAGCATCACAGCGCTGAAGCAGTCAACCTCACAGCAAGGGCCTGAAACAGCGATTTCTGCTCCACTCTGCGCTAACAAACTGAGCTTAGGCATTGAAAATGGCAATAAACGGCTGGCCCATGTGCGTTTTCTTCCTAATCCTATTTGCATTGATGACTCTTCGGCAAAAGATAAACTGGCTGCACTAGGGAAGTCTCCTCTCCACACGCTGGTGCTGCAGCTGGAGTCCAAACACACACAAACACAAAATGAGAAAGCTGCACATTTAGTCCCTCAGGAAAGGACCCAGAAAAGCACACCGAGAAGTCTGAACGATCAGTTTCCATTCCTAAACTCCCTCATATACAGAGCTATCATACTTTAAAATAAAAGAAACTCAGCATTCGGAATACCAATCACGCTTTAAGCAAAAAGCAGTGCTATGGAAGCATATTCAGCAGCAAATAAAACAGGTTACTTGACAAAAAGATAATCTAAAGAAAAAATATATTGTTAAAACAAACGCGAGAAAACAAAATAGATGGCAGATACACAGAAAGGAGTTAAAAATCAGTATGATAGTGTGAGACACAAACACTTCTTCCAACTCCCAGGCACCCACACACAAAAAAAAACACCAAGTGAAAGGCTCCGAGAAGCCCAAAGTGTTTACATACAGCACCTATTTTAACTGGCTTTTTTCAACTTTTTAAATACCAGGCTTTGTATTTATGCTTCTAATTACAAAGGCAACCCATACTCATTACAGAAATTTCAAACAGTATGCAAATATAACTTGGAAAAGTTCATAATCCCGCTCTCCAGAGATAACCATTGCTCTTCAAATTTTATGTAATTTTTAAAATGAATATACCAGGTACACAGGTGCCGTAAATTACAATAAAAATATTTAGGATCATCTGTACTGACAGTATTCTATACATGCTTCATGCTTTTTTTCTACCTACCAATACGTCCTAGAAATTCTCTCCTGTCAGTCAACGTAGATCTACATCATTCTTTTTAATGGCCATGGAGAATTCCATTATGTGGATAGATCATAATTTATTTAACTGGTCCTCTACTGATGGACATTTGGATTGCTTCCAATTATTTGCTGTTAAAAACAACACAGTAAAAATATCTAAGTTTATATTTGTACATTTCTAAAACTATTTCTGTAGGCTGGTGTAGGGTTTGTTTTGGGTCACAGAATATATATTAAGCTTTTTTTTTAATCATTCACTTTACACTTTCGCAAATCTTCAAGAGGGCAATTGTTCTAACTGCTTAATAATTTTAATTTTCATCTTTAATACTTTTTAAAGGATAATTTATTCTACTCAAAAGTAACTGCACAGAAATTAAGTCAAAAGGTATGGGTTAATGCATTCCTGACTACTTATTAAAAAATATCCTTTGTCTAAATTCTATGTAAAAAGATTCCAGCTTTAAGAAATTTCATGTATTGTAAAAATTCAAATATAGCCATGTGTCACCTAACCTTAACGGCAAGGACGTATTTTCAGAAATGTGTCACTGGCCATTTTCATCACTGTGCAAACTTCACAGTGAACTTACAGAAACCTAGATGTTGTAGAAGCTACATACTATACACCCAGGCTATAAATAGGAGAGACAGAGAGAGAATGTGTGTACATACATGCATGTGTGTACGTGCACACAGGCATGTATATAGTAGCCTGTTATTCTCAGGGCCGTGATGAATAAAACATGATTTAAATCAGACATAACGAAAGAAGAAAAATGACTCAGCGAGGAGGTGGCAGTAAACACGGCAGCATCCGGTTGCTGCCGGCGTTCATACAATACACTATTTTATAGTATGCTTTTTTATAAGGAGCACACTCTAAAATAATAAAAAGTAACATTTGTTTATTATCAAGCACTATAAGCTCTCCACAATCGCAGGTGCTGCACTCTGTGCATGCAGGTGTATGACTGGCAGCAGAGTAGGTATGTTATGCCGACATCATGACAAACATGGGAGGGACGCGGTGCACCAGGATGTTCCGACAGCTAAGAGGTCACTAGACAACAGGAACTGATATTCAGCCCGACTGGCAACTTCTGGAAGCACCATCACTTACGCGATCTGTCGGGGACAGACACGCCAGTATGTAGTGCATGACTGTACTCTCAAATCCCACTTTAGACTTGGATGTCATTCATAAACTCAAATAGACTCACTGTAATCACAGTTTCCTGTTCATCTTCCAAAAAAAGAGAAAAACGCAAGGATCTCTATCGCACATACAGCTTTGGAACCCAACCCAAAAAAACCCTGCACAACTGTCACTCCTAAATGAATGCTAAGAAATTCAAATACAAAAAGTCATGACATTCAGAGTCTGATTTCCAGTAAATCACCTAGGACACATTTCACGGCAAACAAAATACTTGCTGAGAAGAACAGTTTCCAGGACAACCATAACTGACCTTTTATGTTTTATTTATCGATCATATTGCTGAATTACTCTCCTTCGTGGATACAGAAGAAAAAAATGTATGATAAACAATGATAATTAATAAAGGGTCCACTGCTCCACACTGCATCACTCCTGCTAAATCTGTGTTTACCCAATAGACATACTTATGAACTTCTTAGTTACTGTCTAGGCTGGGGATCGGATGGCAGATCCCCAGAGCCTTCCCAAGTCACCTAAAAGAAACTCTGTAAGGTGGACGGAACATTAACAGGAGCATCAAATCTCAACAGACGGCAGAACAGATACGGGAATTCCATAGCACTGTGTCATCATAACCCCTGGCACCTAGTAGAGATCCTTGAAATTACAGAATAAATGGAAATGAGAATAAATACCTAAGTGAGTAATTCCACCTATTTTTAAAATTAGAAAGTAAATTCCGAATGCTTCAACACTTAAATTCTACCTTCTTACAAGTCCTAAATGATATCCTTACGTAATCAAATATCTCCACTTAGGGAAAAAAATTACATAAGTTTATTTATTTTTGGAAACCTAGAAGATGCTTAAAGCTGGAAGAAAAAAAAGAAAATGGAGTAGAACTCCCCGCGTCCAACATGAGAAATTAAACAGCATTAATAAGAAATGAGATTTATTCATCATCATTACCAAGAAGGTAGCAAGGGAAGAAACGGGGCCTGGGCCACAAGCCGACCTGGGGCACAGCGTTGGCTTGGGATTTACGTGCCGGAATCACTTCCCGTTTCGGCTTCCGGTTCCTCCTTCACACCGGAATCACTTCCCGTTTCGGCTTCCGGTTCCTCCTTCACACCAGGGGGTTCCTCTCTGCACTCTCTCAAGTCTCTAGCTTCTACAGTTGGGGAGCAAAGAGACCAAGGACACCTGCCTGGGGGAAGAGGACATTCAGTCCGCTCCTGGGTCAAGACAATCAGCAATCAAATAAAGTGAGGACTCCGTAATACGCAGTTTCCACCCTCCACGTGCTGGGCGCTCTCCACGTTCCTCAGAGGGTATTCCAAACCTTCGCAGCAGTTGCTCCTGCCTGCCCTCCCCTCAGCTCCATCTCACTATCAGAGGGACATGGATAGCTACACGCCCAAAATGTCCCGTCCCTCCCTCCATTCATCCGTCCTACATCCTCCCCCGTGAAGGTCTTTCCCACTATCTCCATCTCAGAATAAAATGGCCTCTCCTACCACCCCACGCCACGGCCTCCTATCAAGCCCCAACCTTGACCTGTGCCAATTCCCATTTCAGCTTCCACCTTCCTCTGTACTACCTCTCTTTGACACATATGAACCCTCTCAAATCTGATTCAAAATATACACGAAGTCACCCTCAGTCACCCATCTCTTTATTTCTACTTCTTGTCCCCTCACCTTGCCCTCGAGAGCCAAACCTCTCTCAGCACCTGTCCACTATCTGGCACTTCCCATGGGCCCACCCACTGCCATCTGGTCTCCACACATCCTGATACCCTGACATGGTTAGGCAAAGCTACCCTATAAACACCTAACAGCACTCCAGCCACAAATGGCTCCCAGACCTCTGACTGCCCTGTACCCCAGGAAACCTGTTGCTCACTCCCCTACTTGAAACCCTCTTCTGGCTTTGAGGCCAACATAAGCCTTTCCTGATTTTCCTCCTTTCTTTCATTGGTTCATCTTCTTCTGCCTCCCTTTAAGCATTACTGTTCCCAGAGGTTCTGTTCTTAAGATCTTAACATCTGTTCCTTCTCTTCTTATCCAGGATACATTGTTCTTGGGAAATCTCATTCACAACCTTGGCTGCAAAGCAGTGCTGTATAAGCTGTAGAATGCCGCTGCCTCTCTGCACCCTGATGTGCCTCAAACTCAACCTCTCCGGGCTCACGGTCGTCATCCTTAACCCCCACCTCTGTTCACCTGCCAAGCTCTGTATTTGTTGATACTCTCCTCATCTACCAAGGTAGCTCAGCCTGAAGCTGGCCACTAACTCCGCTTTCTCTTCTCTCTCTGGATGTTATAAAATTCTATCTTCTTAAAAATATCCTGAAACCAACTTTCTCCTAAACTGGCTAGCGAGCAGTCCGGTCAAAGCCGGCAGTCTCAGCTGAGCTCCACAGCTTTTCTGTAGTCACCGTAACCCAGAGCCTTCTTCAGTTCTGTCACATGGTGAGTTCACTTGTCAATGGGATTAGATGAAGATTTCATGTGTTATGTCTCTTATAAGGTGATTAATTCCATTTGGGATATATTCGCTGTGAATTGGACATGATTGGATCTACTAGCTAGCTCATTAAACCTGTAAGAGACATGTCAAAAAAAAAAGATTGTACAGAAATTTCGGTATTCATACGTATATATGTATACACACACACATACATTTCTGTGCACTCATATTTTTAAATGTAATAAAACCAGTAAGACTCTAGGAAATTTTGTTTTCAAATGGAATTTCATTCCTTATGTTAAGATTTGAAAACTCAAACGTCCTTCAGCTATCTCTCAGTTTTTTCAGTTATTAAGGCTTCAAATCCCTGTCATTGGGCAAGCTGTGAAAATGCAATAATTATTTCATATTTTTCTCTCTCCTTCTCTATCATCTTTAAATCCACAATATCTCAATCCAACTGATGTCAGTAAATCCAGTCTGTCCTAACTTTTCTCTAAAACTCTTAAAACTATTTGAATGAGGTGTTGAGCAGCTGTCAGTTATGGATTTGAAAATAAAAAAGAGCCTGAAAATTGTACGTTCAGTATAAAAAGATTAGGTGAGGCAATTCAAAATGTTTAAGAACTTTAAATCAAGTTAAAAGCAGTTACGATGGCCAGACCTCATGAAGCTCCCCTTAAGAGTCGCATTAACCTGGCAGTCAAAACTAATTAAAATGAACGATGTTTTTTTTTTTCACATTTCACTCACTTTCAGCATCACAAAAAAGAAGAAAAAAAAAAGGAATGTGAATTGGCATCTGATACTTCAGTCATGTAACAGTAACCTTCAAGATTACACTTCCTAAGGACAAATCTGGAGCTATTAATCTCTGTACTAGATGAGCTATACCTTTCCTAAGGCCAAAAGGGATAATTTTTCAAATGAAAAAGGGACAATTAAGATATTCTACAGGCTTTTAGACATAAAGACTGGGGGGAAAAAAAAGAGAAAATTTCTCAAGTTAAATACCCATGACAAGTAAGTCCAAAATTCAATATAAACCTACTGAATTTGGAATTCTGAGTATCAATACAATTCAACCACTCTTTCAACCTTTTCTCACCAGTTCATGCCTTTGATTAAGATCAGGATTGAGGATCTGGCTTAATTTTTTATTGAATATTCTGTTGAGAATGATTGCCAATAGCCATGGAAATAGCTATCTGATTCTAAGTTAAAATTAAATAAAATGTAACATTCAGATCCTCCATCACAGCAGGTACATTTCAATTACTCAGGGACCCCATGTCACTAGTGGTAACCAAACTGCAGAGCCCAGACAATTCCTACCACCACAGAAATTTCTACTGGGCATCATTAGCGGCATGACTAGAATAAGGACACTAGACTACTAAATTCAGGTTCCAGAGCTCTACCAAGAAAGTATGACTTTCTGATCATCCTACCTACTTAAGATCTATCACATCCTAAACCTAACAGGTAAAATGTCCACAAGATATATCCTCAAGAATTAAGGAAATTGACTCTTCACCTCAGCATGTTGCTACACTCTACTCAACTTCGTATCAAATGTTCCTACCTATCAGTGTAGTTTGTGTCTCCTACTAGTATGCTGAAATTCGATGCTGGGAGGTGAGGCCTTGAAGAGAGATTAATGTCTTCCTCCTCAGAATGGATTAGTTCTCATGAGAAGGGATTAGAAGCAGAGTTAGGCCACGTATTCTACCTTTCTGGTCTATTTTCTCTTTTACTGTGAGGCTTTCACCAGAAGCTGTGCAGAACCTGGCATCACGCTCTTGGTCCTCTAGAAGCACAAGTCAAAATAAGCCTCTTTTTATGTAAGTTACCCAGTCTCAAGCATTCCACTACAGCAACAGAAAACAGACTAAGGCAGGGAAGTTTTTCTTGACTCTGTACAGCATGCTGAAAACCAGGGTGGCTGACACAGATCTTCCTTTAAGAATAGGAGCTGCCGTAAAGCTGACCTAGATTCTCCCTGCCGTTCTGAAAGTGCTCCCCATGCCACACTAGGATTTGTGTTTGTCCACTGGTGGGGGTTATTAAAGCAGTACACTTTCAGAAAAACAGCTTCCATTATCCTCCGGGCATGCGGACGCCTGCCAAAGCTGTCACTCATGACATGAAGTACAAGGACAGTTGTAAGGTTCACTAATTTGCCTTATTCAAACACAACCTCAAGAATCTTAATTTAGAAACAATTTTAAGTGATACAGACAGGCTACGTAGGCTTTCCATAGTTCCTTTTCTCACAATTATGCAATATAAAATTGATATACTGGTGCACTTCAATGAGAAACAGCCCCAAATCAAAAAACCTAGAATCCAGTCTGGTACTGCCACATCCTAGCTGAGTGACTGGATAAATCCCTTAAACCTAATTTCATTTGCTTATATAATCTCCACCTCTCTAGCTCATTTTCAAGACTATACATTCCCCCTTTCAAAGACTCCACGGTACTTTAGTCAGAGAATCCCATCCCATCCCCACCCTGCTCACCTCCCACCTGCTACTCATCTTCCCCCACCACACTGCTCTCTTCAGTCCCGACTATAGTCTTTCCTGGGCTTTGTGCAGGGTTTCCAACACACCTGCCTAAATGTTCTTCCTCTATACACCATCCCACCAGGATATGCCACGTAATCCTGCACTGTCTTTAGCACCTAAGAGGCTTTATACATGCTGGGCAATTCAAGAAACGTGTATCAGATAAGAAACTGAAATAAAGCATCAGGTGAAACTTCAGCTATCACTCACCTCTTTTCATCTCTTTCTTGGGGCGGGGGTTGTGCTTTTATTTGAACATATGCACTATCAATTTATTTACATGTTAATTTTGAACAACTTGGACAATCTGCACCCATAGACACCACTCCGGACTGTTTCCCCCCCTTTTCCTTTCTCACTTTACCTCCACGGCATCCTTTGGTCAATTCTGTTTTCCAAACGTTCTCTTTCCCTATTGTCTACCTTTGCCCTTTTTTTTTCTTTTTAACACAGCAAGATCCTATCTCAAAAAATGTTTTATTTAACCACGTATTTTTGGCAATCTCACGTAAGAGACACCATATACTTAATCTTTTGTGTTGGGTCCATTTCACAGAGCCTTATTGCCTCAAGATACCCTCCTTTTTTCTTTTAACAAATGCTTATCTTTCCTTATGGCAGCATAATATTCCACAGCGTACATATACATTTCCTTTACCTATTCATATGCTAATGCGTATGTAAATTGTTCCCAAGATTCAGCTATTATGAGTTTGCTACTATAAACATGGGTATGCACAACCTGTGTCCCTACCATATGATGCCTTAAGCTCTTCTGGGAGGATGCCCAGGAGAGCTGTAGCTGGGTCAAATGAGATGCGTACATTCGGGTTCCTAAGGAATATTTAAACTGGTACAACCACTATGGAAATCAGTATGGAGATTCCTTAGAAAACTGAATACACGCATCCATTTGATTCCCGTTTCAAAATTCGCATCTCTCAACTTCTCGCCTAAGCTCTAGTACCAACATCAAACTGCCTTCTAAATATTTCTACCTATATGTTGGGATGGCAGCTGCTAGGGTTTGGATCTGAAGCGCCCTCTAAAGCCTCATGTATTTGGACGTAGGGTGATAAATGTGGAACTCTGGATTGTTGGGAGGTAGTGCCTGGCTGGAAGGGGTGGATGTTTGAGGTCTGACCTGGAAATACCATGTCAACTTGTTGAGACTGGGGAGTGCCCACGAGGGGGTGGGTAGACACTGCAGGTATTTGTTACCGACTTATGGGCCAGGAAGTACAGGCGGGCACCCACTCTGGGTGTGGGGGTCCAACCGGAAGCTTGAAAAAGTAAACCAACGAAGAAGAAACGTTGCTCTTGCATCTTCCTGGGGAAGCGCTGGCCTTCCCTGAGTCTCCAGACTCACTTGGCTCCTGCCTGCATCGGGGTGAGCAGCTCTCCGGTCTGTGCCGTGTGCTTCCACTGCTGCTAGCTGCCCACCAACTGACTGTGTGAGACCTTCTGAAATTGTGATCTAAATAAATCTTTCCTTCCTTAACTTGTGCTTGTCAGTTATTCTGTCATAGCAACGAAAAAGTAACTAAGAAAAGCAACTATGGCAACGGCTTAGGTTTAATATCGCCAAACCTAAGCCCATGTCCGTCCCTTACTAACTGTCCGTATCACATTTTCATTTAATTAGAAGCCAGCCTTCTAGTCATTCACATTCAAAATCAAAATCTACCTTGACTTCCATTCTGTTTTGCCTTCAAACCTTATTCTCCAGCCAGCCACCGTATTTATTTGACTGTGTCCATTCCTCCTTTAGTGACCTGGTTCATGTATACTTGAACTATTACTCCCTTACCCTGCACATCTACTTCTAATCTAATGTTACAGTTTCTAATCATTACCAGATTCACATTCTTAAACATGAAACTGCCTTTACCTCACTACTCAAAAACATTTAATTGTTTCCAATGACTGAATGTAACCTAAGCCTGATACTCTTAAGTTTATCCACAATCCAACCTCAAGTTATCTACTGCTAATCCCATCTCTGATTGGACTTTAGTTTTTTCTATCTGAGAGCTTTTATTCACCCACTTTTGCTAAGCATTCCCTCCTTCACCTGTTTCTTGGGCAATCTTCCCCATGTTCTCAAGACTTCATTTAAATGAAAAGCTTTCAAGAGACACCCCAACTCCTAGCTAGTTCTCTTTTATATGCTTCTGATTAAAAGACAGAGACACCAATGGTCAGAAATTCCAGCTCTTTCTCCAATTCTCTATGACTACAGCCACAGTCTCTAGGACCCCAAAGAGAGCATAAGCGGAGGAAAGATTGGGCATATGAGCCTTCTTCATTACTGTTTACAACAGCTTTGGCCTCAGCCCCGGTGCACTCTCCCAGTAAACTCCGCTTCATTCTTTCTGGCCTTCTTCCCGTGAACTTGAAAGACTCATTCTGTTTAAAACTACTGGGTCAAATCTTTTTTAAAACAAAGCACTTTTGCAGAGACAATCTTATGGGAAGCGCCCATCTATAAATGTGGAGCTTCTAATGTTGAAACGGTAGTGTGCTTGGGGAACTAGCACCAGATAAATGTTCTAAAATGAATTTTAACTTTGATCAGTTATTCCATTATAAGTACATTACATATTCATCCTTTTTTTTCCATCCATCTTTTTCTTGCTCCTTTGGTTCATGAAAAGTTCAGGTCCAAGTCGTGAAGGTGATGCCCTCATTTTTAAAAATCCTAAAACCTTGAAAAACATTCTATTAAAATATAACCCTTTATGCACTCACCTTATGAAACCAGGATAAAGAGATATAATCATAGGTAAATGAATATGAAAATGGGAGATCATTTTTGATTTAAAAAGGTGAAGAAAAATTCTACTACCTTAGCTTGAAATTCTAACTTTCTAGACTGATTCATGCTATTGCATGAATGGAATGGAATGCTGGAGGAATAACAATAAAAGATGAACCGAAAACCGAACAGACAGGTTATTTAAAGAATCATCAACTTGTTTTCATGCAAACGACCAGAATAATGAAATAAGCAATCCTGCAGACAGGATCTACATATAATTGTTTCTAAATAGGATGCTTGAAGCATGAGCCACCTAATTCTACAAGAAATTAACTCATGTCTTTTTCTTGGCTAATACCAACTATACATTACACGTTAATACACTGACAAAATCTGTATTTAGAAGGCAAAATTTTTCTTGACTATTGCCATCAAATCATTATTTACTTGACAGTAGGTCACAAGGATAAGACTCCAACTACTGAGAGTTACGGTGGAAAGGGTTTAAGCCTATAATTTAAAGGATTTCTTTAAAAAGGCAATCCCGAAACAGTATCTTCCAGTAGAAGGAATGTGTCACATGATAAAAATAAGGAGAGATATGTCATTCCCCTCAAAACCTCAAATAATTGCAGTAATCCATACACAAAGGCCAAGAAATGCAATCTGTGTAACCTAAGACAATGGAAAGCTACACAGCTACAAGGGAAGCCTCGATAAAATACGATTCTCCATAATTCAAAGCATTTAAAGCACCAAACACAGACGAGACTGGATGCAAGCCTTAGGCAGAGGGAAGTCCAAATGGATGGATGTGCCTATGAAGAGAAAGCTTAGGAAATACACCATAAAAAAACAAGTCATGAGAGGCACGCCTCCCCCTTCTGAGACTGTCGGAAAGGTAGAGTTATAGAGAAGGCATCACTTATGACAGTGAGAAAAAGGGCTGGCCACCCCCTCTCAAGAACGCCTTCACAAGGTCACAGACACATCAGTGCTACAAAGGCACTTAAAAAATATTACAGCAATAAACTCTGGTTAGAGTGGCTCCACCTCTACATTCACAGGAAAGTACATACTCCAGATTTTTCCTACATTAAAACATATTAGCAAACAACTCTCCTCTTTGCCTGCACACAGAATCATTCTCATCTTCCATGTAATGACAAAAACGAAATTTTCTTTCTGCTTAAAACTAGACCCGTTGTATGGAATTGACCTACTAACGTTAATTCTGGCAGTCTTGCTCTGCACCATCTACGCAGTCACATGGCGAAAGAAAAAAAAAACATGCCTTAACCATCTCATTGTCTTATATACAGCAACAAGCCATTGCTTTGACCCATCTACTGTGATCTTTTTTGATTCTGTATCCGCCGACTCCACATACATCTTTATTACTGTACAAGGAAAACCACCGTCCTGAAGTTCAAATTTCTATGTTCACCACCTCTTCTGAGGATCTATCTGTTTTAGGACAAGACTTCCCTGAAAGCTGAGGGGCAGGGAAGATGATGTAAGTTTCTTGGTTTGCTGCTCTACAGTGCTGACAGACCTGGGCAAGGACTCAAAGTCCAGCTATCCCATGACTGTGTACTGATGAAATAAACAGAAAGAGCCTCTTATCTGGGTTGGTAGCCCAAACCTCTCCAATGATTTCCCAACAACCCAATATGAACAAACACTAGAATTCAGTCCTTAGCTACAAATGAGTCAGGCATACGGATAACTCTAAATCTGTTACGAAAAAAATTCTACTAAAATTACAGTCCTAAAAGCTGATTATAAGACAACCACTAAATTAAATTCGTAAGCAGTAAGGCCTAGTGCAAATGATCTACCCCAACGACTGGTATTCAAAACAAATGAAAAAGGATAGGATGTACACATATTGGAAATCAATTGTGTAACAGGAAAATGGCGACTGACTAAACACCCTAGGGGGTGATTCATTTTCGAAACAGTCTTCACTTCTGATTTAGGATCATGTTCCTTATTCACATTTATGTTAAAGAGATTAGAAGTGATTGAGCGGGCAACGGACACCTAAACTCCAGTTCACTCAATGGTTTAAAAAATATTTACTGAGCAAGTACTATGCTTAAAGCCTCGGGCTCTGTGCTGATAAGGATACAAAGAAGATTAAGAAATTGGCCTTCCGATATAGGGCCCACATACACAGGTTCACCCATAGATGTGTGTCAATGTACTGATATCAAGTAAAATAGTGTCACGGAGGGTCAGAGCAACTGTAACGAGAGATGAGAGGAAAACATACTCAGACTACAGAATTTACAGAAGCCCTGAAAAGGAAACACCGGTCTTAGGCCTTAGTGTGAGTACAGTATTTACACACACTCACATGAAGCCAGGGGGAGCAGCTCGGTGGTTCGGCCACACGCTCAGCATGCACAAACTTCAGGTTCCATCCATCTCCAGTGCCAGAAGAAAACCGTAAGTGACACTGGTACATAAACAACATACAGTAAAGTTTTATGTAAAAAAAATACATATATTAGATAAAATGAAAATTAAAGTTAATATTAAAAAATCTAGACAATATATTTACATTAAATATAAGACCTCACGGAAGGTAGAAGGTGAGCATTTCGGTTGACAGAAATGAGCTCCACAGACACAAAATGCATGGCAAGCACACAGAGGCGACGTGGGCAATCCTGAGAAGTAGATTTAGCAAGAAGTAGAAGGTAAGGCAGGAAAACGCTCAGGAAAGCACCAAAGCAGGCCACAACAGAATGAGGCCCACCCAGCCCCAGTGGCCATGGAAGTGAAGAATCCGCGTTGAGCTAGATGTCAAGAGACACGTAGGAGGCAGCTAAGGGGACTTCGGCACGTTTACTGGGGCGAGTCCGAAAGTGCAGAGAGATGGCAAGAGAGGGACTTTGGGGAAACGCTCAAGGGAGGGCAGGAAGCACTGCAGGCTATGCTGGTGGGCAGCTTCACCTGAAAGGTACAAAGACGACACTTAAGGATCTTAAGCTGCAAAGAGACAACGTAACGAATGTTTTAGAAAGATCTTTCTAGAAGCAGTATTAAGGATGCATTAAAAGGGATGAAGCTAGGGGTAAGTAGACCAATTAAGGACTGTTGCACTAGCTTAAGACTACTTTCCTCATCTGCAAAATGAAGATAGGCAGGACTTAGTTGCTTTTAAAGGAAAAAAAAATAGTGAAGGGATGAGTACTCTCCCAGGCGTATTTAATTCACGGGTGATAGTAGCACATTTCATCAGGACACGAAACACAAGAGGGAAGGGGAAGCGGAGAGAACAGAGGCTAAGCTCCGTTTCAGACAGCTTGATTCTAGAAAAACATAGTTAAGTGTTTAAAATTATGGGTCTCAAAAACAGACCCAGTTCTGATCCTGGTTCTGACACGTATCTACTGGTACTTCTTGGACAAGGAATCTATAGTCTTCTGAGTTACCTCATCTGCCAAATGAATCAACAGTGGTGATGACTTACAGGGCAACAGTGAAGACTAATGACATCACGAAGACACTAAACAAATTACCACTGGGGTTCCAGAGGGAGGCAGACAGCCGAAGATAACTTCCTGCATGTGTGTACGAACCTACAAAATAAAGACAGACAGGCTGACAGATGCTGTTCCTGCCATTCATATTATCTGAGATAACTGTGAAACATTCCAAATGGGAGGTCCAATAGTTAATACTAGAATATCGTCAGAGTTTAAATGCAAGAGTTGATTTGTGCGCTTCAGATTACGTTATACTACAATTTTTTAAAAGTAAAAAGAAATGGGCCTTAAGATGTAGTTCTGTCAACTTAGTGAGGAAAAGGGTAAAAGACAGACAGACGAGAAAGCAAGGTGAGGCATGGTTATCAAACAGGCGCACCTGCTGTATGAACATGGGAAGACGCAGCCTTTCTTTTTTTGCCCAATACTTAATTAAAAGACCACCATGTATACAAACTTCCCCCCAAATGAAACAATGACTGAAAGAAACGGGAGAGCAAAAGATGGCTGAAAACTGGCTTCTGAAGTGAAATAAAGTGAAATAACAAGAAAGTCATCAAAATAAATACTAGCCAGGACTCTTCAAACAAGGAGAAAAAGTATAGGGAGATATTAACACAGGTTTGTGTAAAAGCATAAAAAATAGAGAACGTCTATTATTTTTTAATAATAGGAAAAAATAGAAGAGCTACACAAAACAGTACGTGAAAATTACTACTAAACGGAAAGGTCAGTAGGAATGGAATAAAAAACACAGGGTATTTTTGACCCATGTTCATGACCTATATGTTCCAAAAAAGAAATCAACAAGCTAGGCCCAGGGGTACAGGCCTGTAACCCCAATACTTTAGAAGGCTAAGGGAGGAGAATCACAAATTCAAACCTAGCCTGGGCAACTTTGCAACGCAGCAAGATCTTGTCTCAAACAATAAAAAGAGGCTGGAAAACGTCCTCTGTTCAATTCCTAGTACTACCAAGAGAAAAAAAGTCACCAAAATTGAATATAAACAGAAACACACATTCCAAACTATGTAATGAATTGCTCACACACAAGAACTAGTCTTCTGAACCTATAAACACAATACTCTCAACTCTCAGTGGGATCTATTTTAAAACAAAAGAAGGCAAAAAAAAATGGGCTTCACTTGTTGTCTACAGGGGTCTTGGCAGAGTGATTCCAAAACTATTTTGTATTAATTATTAGATACTGCTGTGGTAGAGAACCAATGTTTTCACCATGGGAGACAGACGACACAAATAAGAAATGGGGGATGGAGAGAAACAACCCTGAGTCGTCAAACAGGGACTGACGGTATTAGTACAAACTCAAGATCTAAATAAACACATTAGCTGTATAGACAGACAGATCACAGATAAATCAATAGATGCATTAAATATAGATACAATATAAATACATTAAAGCCATTAAATTTAGTGTTACAGAACAGGATTCTTAGTCTCAAAATATCCCACTGATTTCTTATTAATTAAAAAGGAACGAAGATGGAGAGATCTATAATCTGCCTAAAAGAAGCAAATAAATGTATGTATCCTTAATTAAAAGATAAAAACAACAGTAGGTCAAACCGACAGGTTCCCTTGCTCTGGTGCTCCAAAAAGGCGGTATCAGCAGCTGCGCAGTGTACTCACTGCAGAGGTTTAATCTGAACTAAAACCATGAGGAAACGATCAAGCAATCTTAGAATATTCTATGAAAGATCAGGTCTGGAATTATCAAAATTTCACCACCGTGACAGATGCATCTTTAAAATCCCTAAAAGGACAGGGGGAAAAAGGTAGAAGGCAGGGTTACGGTTCTAGATTTCAAAAAGAAGAGACATGAGAACTCCATCCAGTGTACGATCTCTGATGGACTCTGGACCTAGATCAGGGAAGACAGAAACACATACAAGAAAGATTAATAAGACAACTAGAGACTTTGATATTAGAAACTATTAAAGCAATGTTAAATTTTAATGTAATACTAATGCTGTAGGTTGTATAGAAAAAGATCCTTTCTCTATAGAGACACGGAGAGAAGTACTGAGCGGTGAAGAACCGGGATGCCAGCTACAATGTGTATATTATTCTAAAGAGATAAAACACATGTGAGAAAGGTTAGCAGGTGATGAATCTTCGTTAACATAAATATAAGCATTCACTACCGTTATACTTTTCTTTCAACTTTCCTATGATTTTGATAATTTTCAAAATACACGATAATGAAAATAGACAACTACCTTCTGGAAGATAGAGAAGTACTTAACACTATACCTGGCATGAGTGGAGGCGCTCCACTTTAACATCCTTTTTAAACGATCCTTTTTCTATCAAGTGCCTATGGTTTAACTACAGAGAGTCTATTTTTTTAAACTAAACACTGTATGTAAACCTCCGGAGGCTGAGTAAAATAAATGTCCTCTCTGTGTTAAAAGGCCCAACAGGCACACATATAATCCTATCAGTTCTTCCAAGGCTACTAATGGTTCTACTTTTTTAAAAATACTCAAAACCAGAGGGATTTTACTGCCACTTTTTGTATTTTACCATAAAGCCAACTGAGTACAACCTAAATTAATACTTTCAGCATATATTTTTTTTTACTATTCCCAACACAGGGTATTTGCAAATGTGATAGTAGCTAGAGACATACTACCCACCACTAGGTAGTAGCTATTTGAATGAAAGTGATGTACAAGTAGATAACACTTCCTGTTTAAGCATACTCCTCGGTAGGATTTTTTTTTTTTTTTTTTTTTTTTTTTTTTTTTTTTTTTTTTTTTTTTTTTTTTTTTTTTTTTTTGCCATCCTCTAAGGTGATTGTTCTTGCTCTTTTGCACTCAGGAGTTAAAGCACCAGGTTTCACTGCTCTGTAATTTAAGCTGGGCATCCTGCTTGCCAACCTCGCCTACGGATGGGGAGATTAGCTTCAGGAAAGTGAAATGAAACAGCAACGAACATGCACGTAATTACCAACAAACAAACGGAAAGGGACAGAGGCCTCCTGACAAGGTTTTGGGCTCACAAGAGTGGCTCCAGGAAAAGTAAAATTCAGTGTCATTTAAGCTAATCTCTACTGGAACCTTTTAAGAGATAAAACCATTTGAGCAGTAATTTAGTACTAAATTAACCTGTTTTTTTTTTTCTCCCTGTCTTTGAGGTTTTCGTTGTTTAAATAAGGGTTTCTGCAAAAGAAATGAGGCGATGTTCCTGGTCTATTCAGAAGAGAGAATCAAAAAGCCGATGAGAGTCTGGGTGGCTCGGTTTATCACAGGCATATTTTGCAAAGAACCAAACATATAACCGCATTATGACAGGTAACTTATTCCCCATGACTGTCCCAAAAATACTCCCAGACAGTCAAACTGTTATATCACGGTGTCAACCTTTTCACTTAGCAAGAGGCGATCTCTGAAGCGGAAAGATGCCACACAAGGAAAAAAGGAAAACGAGTTGAAGGCTTTGAAATGGTCCCTAAATTTAGCAGTTACACTGAAAAACAATGATTTCACTTTTTGTTATTTAAGCCAGGGACCATTCACTCTCCATATTATCTACCAAAAACCCAAACCAAATTCCAGACCCGTCTCAATGCCGGCAGGGCTACATCCAGTTAGGCAATACGGTGCCCAAAGTCCAATCTGTTCAAAAAGCTGGCAAATCAAGGGCTGGACTCAAGAGTACCTCGAGGTAGGTTTTTCTCATCACCTACACCCTCCAGATGTGAGCACCGTTACGCCACCTGTACCATGGTGGTATCTCACGACTGTCTTTACAGGTGCTAATCTCATGTCAGGTCGGCGGCTCCACAAAGGCCCCTTTACTTTGACATTAACGCTCAAAACATCTTCATACTTCTAAGGGACTTTCTGTCTGAAAGCTTTACTCCGCCAGCTTGTTATTTGTTAAATCAGTTATGCCATTTTCACCCTATAATGAATCTCGTATTTAAACAGGTTCTACCAAACAGCCACAATACATTTTCAAGCTTCTGAAGTTTAAAATTTCCCTTAAAATCACGGTCATCGCAATGACAAGTTCTGCCTTAGATTAATGAAACATAACTCACATACACACCCGCAAAGCTGAAAAAGAAATACGAGTGTGGATGTGTATTTCAGCTAAGTACGTGTTAGTTAAAACAGAGGACGCAAAAGGCGGGCATTTATTCTCAAGAAGGTAGGCAAGGGAGAGAGGCAACTTTCACCTGCAAACCAAAACAGGCAGTTAAAACACAGGAGTTGTTTTATGAAATGGCAACCAGCTGAGGGTTGATCAGCAGGACCATTTTCTTCCTCAGTTTTGCTGGCAAATCATCAGTCTTCCAGTCCCATCAGGATTGGGCTGAAAAGCAATAAGAAATGCGGGCAATTAGAAAGGAAATTCAAGAACAACTGGGGAAGGAACCACCGAAAGACACAACAGTTCAGAGTCTGGATTTGATGCGAGAAGTAGGAATTTGAGGTTAGGGTTCCGAAAGGGAAGCGCCATGACCCCGGCCTGGAAAGGAGAAAGACGGTTGGTAGACTCAAGTGCGTTCTGGCCAGCAGAGAAAGGCCACTGGGACACTGGGTGGAAGCTTACATGGGTGGGAGAGGGCACTGAGGTTTCCCGAGAATGGCATGGAGAAATAATCAGCCCCATTTAATTTCAGTCCAAGAGTAAAAGCTAAGGGGGTGAGGGGGGTGGGGGGAGACTCCACATTCCAGGGCCTTGAAGGCTGAGACCACGGCAGTGTCACTCGCGACAATGAAGACTCACAGAAGAAGTAACATCTACGGCAGAAAGATAAAAGTTTCCATTTTTGACACAATTAACTGTTAGGTTAATCCCAGTCAAGTAGAGATACGTATGGACAATGGAAGAGATGTGGCTGGCCAGCCCTTTGGCGGAGGCAGACTGTCCTCCACCCCCCTCCAGGGATGGCATAACTTAATTCTGACTTGACACTGCCTTCCAGTGCTAGACAGCTAAAGAGGAATTAGAGAGTCTACCTTCCCAAGAAGTCTGCCAAGAGCCAGTCACTTATTAGGCATTTTTAAAAGTCCATGTCACTGGAATATCAACTTCAAACACTGAGTAGCATTTAAATATATATCACAGCACCTTCTTTTCAAGCCTATTTAACATTTCTGAAATATCTAGATCAAAATGTTGGGTCAAGTGGCTGTATTCCACTAAAACACCTACTAAAAGATAAAACTTTCCCCAACCCACCTTTCCCTTAAGATAATCATCACATTCAAGACACCTGCCAGTCATAATAGGTTTTCTTGGCACTGGCTTTCTCGCTTTCTCTCAACCTTAACGCCACGTTTCTCTTTTGAGTGACAACGAAGGCCACGCATCATTTTGGCTGTGCATACATATAAACACCTACATTCTCCTTTCTTCTAACCCTAGCTCATGGCCAAGTGCGCCAAAGCTTTGCAGGACCAGCAATGGAAGATCTTCAAAGAGAAGCTGCCCATTAACCGCAGCAGCAGCTGCTGGCTGGAGCCTGCAATTTCAATCTCTGAAAAAGAAACTGTGGCTTCTGAAATTTAAACAAGGAGGTGCCACTTGTAATTACAAACATTCCAGTGGGTTCTTTCCTTCATTTATGGTTTCCAAACAAAGGCTTTTTATTCCATTTTGGTGGCACTCCCCAAACGGTGAATGCACAAATTCCTTTGTGCATTTCTTGCGCAGTAGCCAGCTCAGGAGGCGGGTTTTCACCTGGCCAACACCACTCGGACCAAAATCATCTCCTGTGTAATTACCTGTTTGGCTGGAAACCAAAAGACCAAATGCTTCAGATTTATAGTCCACATTAAATAAAACATTTGAGAAAAAGCCTCTTTAAAAAAGAAAGGGAAAAAAAACCCTCACATTTCACGAACCTTGGAAAATGGAACCAACCTATTTTTGGAAAAACCAAAGAAGTTCAGAAATTAACACTAAAGCATTCTAAGATTCCTAGCAGAAATTCTTAATTCACATTTTAAACCAATGGAGCACGTATTAAGAAATAAAAACAGGAACCTTTACCTCTCCCCATCACCCCTTACCCCCAACCCACAAAAAGGTTCAAATACTTACAGCTTGTGGTATGAGTTTCCCACACCAAAGAAGGCATTTTGAACACTTCAGTTACAGAACAGAGGCTGAAATTAGTACCTAGCCAGTTAGAAATGGGAACAGACATTTTTCTTTTAAGCAATGTGTTTACAAAAGGCAGAGGCATTCATACCACGGAGGCCTATGAAGGTAAATACGTGAATGGGGTATATCATATATACAGCCAACTAGAATAAGCCTTCCCTACGAAGTCCTTAGATGGAGGGTGCCCATTATGGGAATAACCAGAAACGGCCAACCCCTCCACCAAGGGTGCAGGTCACATTTGCAGGATTAGCTATAATTACTGCATATTTATACAACAATAAAATCCATCTTATCTGGTCCAAACAAAACCTTGCTCAAAATAAACTAAACCAAAGGGAAGGTCTCCTGAGCACAAGCCCTCATCGCCTCTGGCTTCTTCAGTTTCTGCTTTGCCACTACCCACGGCGATCACCAACCCCTCATTCGGCCTCTCCCTGAAAAGCAGGGTAGGGCAGAAATTCTGTGCATCCACTTGAGACTATGTATACCCTCATCTTGATACTGTAATTACGAGTTGGGGAAGAGGGACTGGAGCTTAAAGACTCATTCTAAAGTAGTTGTGGAAGAAATTATAGGATGTCCAGGATTTATTTAAAGTAATCTAAGAAGAGGAAGCACAGAGAGATAAGAGACTGGCCATGGACGGATAACTGCTAAACCCAAGATATCCACATGTGGTGTTAAAATGGACGTTCTTCCCACTTTTCTAAATATTTGAGTATTTCCATAATAAAATAGGACAAAAGAAAGTATCATCACTGTGAAGCCATCAATAATGTTTCTTTAACGAGAGAGCGAAGATTTCTTTTCCGCCCATTCTCCACTAATGACAAGGACCTGCTAAGAAACTCAAGCTTCGTTTTAGTTCTTCACTTAGAAACACTTCGTTTTTCCTTAGGTACATGGAACCAGTTCTACTTCCAAAATTACTCCTTGAAAAGATCAATAAAAATCCTAAAAATTGAAAACTGAATCTGCTGAAGCCTAGTTTTTGCTTATTTGACTTATAACAGCAACACCAACCCAGTATCCTACGCAGATGCTACGGATGACATTTGGGTGGTGGCTGCCGAATTAAGTCCAGAGGTTTCGGAATCATCTGTCAACACCAAAGACAACATTAAGCAAGAACTGGTCCTTTTTCTTCTAAGGGGTCAGTTTTTCTGATTCATGAGTTATTACTGAAAACAATAACGCCTCTTGCTTTCTTTGAAATACAATGTATTTTTAGTCAAGGCATCACAGTCCCGAGATCCTTCTATTTGACCGTACACCTCAGACGGGCCCGCTGGCTGGACACCAAGGGACTACCCAGGATCTGCAGCTGACTCAGCCCCAGCTCAGCTCTGAGTAAGGTCCTTACCTCTATGAGCTCTTACTGCTTTACTCTAAAAATTAAAGGATTTCCCCAAGATGATTTCTAAAATCTCTCCCCTTTCAAAAGCCCCACGACTATAAGGATCTCTAGTATTTATAGAAGAGCATTAATATTTAAATGTTACCTTTTCTGTTACATACTTTTTAACGTGAACGCAATTATCACCTATGCAAAAATTTTTATATAATGTACACATACGCATACATGAGTATGGATGCGCTCACGCTCGTATCGATACACATACACACCGATACCATTAGGTGGTTGGTTATACGGGACTAATTGCTTCCGACTCAAAGCAGCAAATTTTCCATTCTGCAACAGATGTCGCTGTGTGATTTCTCCTTTCTATGCTGGATTTTCTGTTAAAAATGCCCAGTATAATGGTCAGTGCTATTCCTCCCAGGGAAGATATACAGCATCTTAATCCTTTGGATTTATTTCTTATAAATTTTCCCCATATGCTGGTCAATTTCCATTCAGTTTATACCATCGATTAGTATGGTCCCATTTTACAAATTCCCCCAAATGACACACACACGCACATAAAAAAAAAAAAGGTATTTTTTCAATGTAAATTCTAAGTGGCCAATTAGGTATTAAATGTCATATATAAAAATCCAAAGACAATTAGACAGTGTATAACTATAGGAATATTATCAATTTTAAAGCCTAACGTATCATTTAGCATCATTTAGATCAAAGAACAGTAAGAATTCATTATGTCTGAGGTTCAAATGTACCAGGGGTACGGCAGAAAACAATCAAAAAACTCCAAAACACAATTAATGATCATAAAAATTTGGGGTATTAGTTTTTAAAGAATTTCTTTTAAAAATAGCAAGGCTAATGTTTTAATTGGAAGACATCTTATCAACCTGACATTTACTTTCAGCCACCTCTTGATCCATGTCATAAAAAAAGTGACATCTCTTTCCCTTCAACCAATAAATCTTCCAAGGATCAATCTCAACAGGTAGCAAGCACTGTCTTCTGATGAAATTCAGTGCTGGGAGAAAGGACTGCACACACTCCCCTGTGAAAGCCAGGAACCTGTTACCTTCAGGAATTTTAGTGGGAGTGAAGAGAGAGGAGCAGGCAGAGTCGGGAACCAGCACCGATTAGAAGACAGGAAGTGAGAAAGGAAGCGAAAGTGTCCTGGCTGTTGGCGTCTTCCCTGTCCCACTCCCTTTTACCAGGAGGGCCATTGGGGAAAACTGGATAAAGCATGTACAACATCCATATGAATAAAGCTCTTTGTTCCGGAGAACTGCCTGCTCTTTTATTCCCCCCTTTTTCGTATTTGTTCATTTCAAAAGATTGCTCAATGGGTCTCTTGTTCCTCCAAAATGTCCCAGGCAAATAATGCAAGCTTGTCTCGTCACACAAGTCACTAAATGAAGCCTTGTGCGTCTCCAGTGACACACTGTAAATATAAAGTGGCATTAATGAGGGATATTTTATCAAAGCTATCGCAGGCAAGCGCTAGCCCCTCCTGCGGCTATTCAATTTGATGCAGGGAAAGGCAACAATAGCAGGGCGGCACTTTTGTAAAGTCCCTGTCCCCCGTATGCAAGCCCCGACAGGCTGCGGCAAGCAAAACTCGGCCCCAGGCTTGTCTTAACCACCGCCAATCCCCCACCCATCAGCCATCTTCACTAATCTTGGAAAAAAAAAAAGGTAAGAGGCGGTGATTTACCAGCGGTTCGTTCGGGACCAAAACAGCATCGTGCACGCACCTTCAACCTAAAGGGTGCGATCTACTCTGCCTAGGCAACCCCCACGTTGGCTGCATTTCATTAACATTCATTGCATCTAAACATCACAGAAGGGAAAGGAGATTTGGGGGTGGGGGGGTCCAGCTACAGGAAGAAACATTACCAGGAACCACTCACAGCACAATGGCCGGGAGTTCGCTTTCTCTGCCCGTAGGTAAAGGAAACAAGACAAGCCTAAGGAACTGAGCAGGCGGCGCCAACAGGTTTCTTTAACCCTGGGAGTAGGAAGCGGAACCCCCTGGGGAAGCTTAAACCCTAACAGGACTGAAGGAGTAAAGTCCCTAGGTGTCACCCTGAAACTGACACCCGAGTGTGGGGCCAAGGGCTGAGCCACAATCCCCTCTCAAACTCACCACGTAAAGACACGCATTCAGAAGAAAAAAAAAATATTTTTTTAAAGAAAGTCATCTCATTTCCTCACTACAAATCAAACCCAATTACCTCCTAATTTGAACACAATCTGATAACCAGAGTACAAACGGGGATGTACACAAGAGCAAGAATCTGCTTCCATGGTAACTGGCAACAGAATTTTCTTGTAGCTTCGACATGCACGGTTGAGTTCCAGACCGCTCCTTTCTAAGTCAGCACATATCCCTCGCCGGGAAGGCAACTTCTCACGGCGACACAGTTACAAATATAGTACTGCTGTTACTACCCGGTGCCTTCATTGAGCAGGCTTGACAGCAGGAGTATCATCTAATCCCACTCTGCTGCCGAGAGGCGCTGCCTGGCTCCCGCTCTCAGTGGAAAGGCAATATACACCGGGCCAGCGCTTCTCCCCAACACATACCCCACCTCGACCCCCAACCCCGCCTCCTTCTCTGCAGCCAAGGCAAGTCTATTGTTGCCTCTATTATGCGCCAGTTACCGAGCCTTCCCTCCCGCTCACGTTTTAACCGACACTGGCTTCTCACGATGCGGCAGCACGAGGGATCTCTTTCGGAACATTTTATCGAATCCCTCAGTCAGTGGCATCACCTGAAATGAAGTTGTTACCACACCGGCATCGGCCGAACCCAATTATCTCGTAACTCATAAATTAAGAATTCAAAGAAAAACACATAAAACCCGGAGACAGACTGTGGCAGAGAAAAGGAAAAAAAAAAAACAATCCTCGTAGCTGGAACTGAGGCAGCAGCCAGATTCCCACCCCTGCAGTCCCAAGCCGAGGAACCCTGCAAGACTATTCTGGGGGCAGGCGAACAACTTAGCTTTCCACAAAACACAAACCTAGCCCCCCTAGGTACGTCCCCCATTCCCTACAGCGTGTCTCTCGAGGTGTTTACATAACTGAGTGTCCTCCATCGTGTAAACAAAAGGCACAGCCCAAGCGGAGAGGCGCCCCGGAGCAGTAGGGTGGCCCCAGCACAGCGCCCGGGGTGGGGGGCTCCGCAGGTGGGGCTGAGCTCTCGGCGTCCTCGGCCACTTGTTGCTGCCGGGTCCTGCAGCTCCGGAGCCGCAGTGAGGGGCTTTGCCGGCGCACAACCCCGCCGCACCGCGTCCTGCATCGCCGCCCGCCGCCGACGCCACTCGGTCGGGGAGGCCGCCCGGGGCCCGCAGCGGCCGAGCAGGGGCACGGGACGCCGAGCGGCCGCCTAGCGCGACGCGGTGGCGGGAAGGCGGGCAGGGTGCAGCGCGGCTGGCCTCTCCACGGGGGAAGAGCCCGGGCTCCCTTTTGTCAGCAAATGCAAACACTGCCCTCTTCTTTCCGACCGCGCCAGCGCGCCCGGCACACGGGCAGCCACGCTCGGAGCTCCCGCCGCACGCCCGGCTGCTCCGGGGAAGGCGCAGGGCGCGCAGAGCCGCCCCGGGGCAAATTCCCAGCATGGCCCTGCACTAGGGGGTCGCGCGGAGGCCCGCTGGGTGCCCGCAGGGCCGCAGAGGCCGCAAAAAAAAAAAAGCCCTCCACCACGCTCGGAGCCGCAGCCAGGAAATCCGGTGTCCCCTCTCGCGGCGGAGGACGCCGCGGGGCGGGCGGGCTGCCCGCAGCGGCGGCGACGGCGACCGCCCCCTCCCCTAAGCGGGGCCGGGCCGGGGAACTTTCCCCGCCTGGCACCCAGCCGGGCAGACCCGCAGCGGAGCCGGCGGGGGCGGAGGGGCTGCGATCGGCTGCAGGGAATCACCAGAGGCGTGCAGGTCGGGGGCGGCCGAGAGGCAGCGTGCGGGCACCGGGAGATCGGGCAAGTCCGGGGCCGTGCCGGGGACCGGCGGGGCGGCGGGCAGACAGCCACAGGGACGCTCACGGGGACGGGGCCCTGCAGGGTGGGGGACTCGTCGGAGAGGTGAGGGCGAAGGGGCCACCCGGGGGGACGCGAGACCCTGCAAGTTACCGGGGCAATCACGAGTTTAGGAGGGTCCGGACGGCTTGGGGTGCCTTCGACCCCCCCCTTCCCCCATTCCCCCATTCCCTCCAGCTCCCCCGGCTCCCATTCGCACTCCGCGCCCCGCGCCGAGCCAGGGAGCAAAGGTGTGGGTGCAGCCATCCCCGAGGGTTCCCGTTGAGAGCCGGCCGCCGGGAGGGAGGGGGCACGACCCGCTCGCCCCTGTCACCCCAGCCCTGAGTTTCCTCTCCACACTCCCTCCGCTTCGGGTTTCGGACGTGGGGGGCGGTTGTCATGGCAACGTCCCCCCCCAGCTCCGGCTACTGGGGTGCCAGGGGAGATTTGGGGGGCCACCCGGCCGGATGCCCACACCTACCTGTGGGGATCAGCGCCGCGGCGGAGAGAAGCAACAGCACAAGCCGAAGTCGGAGCCCGGGAGGAGCCGCCGTCGCCGCCGCACACTGCGATCCGCTCGGCAGCACAGCACTCGCCATGTCGGGCACCTGCCTCAGACTGGCGGCGTTGGCCGCCTCAAGAGCCCGAGCGGACAGCTAATGAGATGCTAATGACATGCGCAGAAGGCGGGGTTCAGACGGACCAATCATAGCGCCGCGAGTCCAACCGGGCTCTCGTAGGACTCGCCCCGTCCCCCACCCCGCCCCCCGGCGCTGGGGTTCGGCGGCGCGCCCTGGCCACCTGGGGGCGGGGCTACGGGGAGGGGCATATGCAAATATGTTTATGTTAAAATTTCGTCTTCGCTTCCCCCGGATCAAGGGAAAGTGTTCTGGGGCGCCCGCTCGGGCTCCCGGGGGCGGGCCTAGTTTCCCGTATGCCTTTATTTGAAATGTTTACGGCGATCGCTGTGTCAGACCTGCGACTCGAGACTTTAGGAGGTTCCTCTGCCCGGTACATTGTGTGCATTTGGCCCGGAAACCGGGCACTGCAGGCGCCCGTCACTCACCTTGCGCGAAGGAACGGATCTTTGGGAAGCCGGGGCTGAGAGGGAGAGGAGAGTGAGCGTGTAGGTCCCCGGATTGACAAAACAATCCGGGAGAAGTGCATGCGTGCTTTGCACGTCCGGCGGCGGAGCGGCAGAGCCTGCTCGACAGCCTAGCGGCGGACTTGGGGATAGTTCCAAGACCGGAGCTGTAGAGGCAGGTTCTGGGATTTTTCCAGTCGGTACCTTGGCGATAGATTCTCGGAGAAGATAGATCGAGAAGGGTGGGCTCAGGCTCTCCACCTTGTCGAGGGTATCCTTGTTTTAATGTGCGTATATGTGTGTGTGACACAATCGTGATTTTATTAACGTAAGATTATACGCACACAACAAAAATGAGTTGGTCAAGGCTGCAGAGGTGGGTGGAGTATAGGGAGCAGGTAGGGTTTGGCATGCGGAGGTAGGGTTTGCCATGTTCGTCCTTCGGAGCTCAAATCCACTCCTTCCATTCCCCCCACCCCCAGTCCCTCCTACAGCAGTTGGGGACCAACAGGTGCTCTGGGCTGGCTTCTCGAGTCTCTAGTAGAGAAAGGTTCTCCAGCTGAAGCGACTTGCCTCTCCGGACTCGTCTCCCTCACTGAAATTACCTTTGCTTTCTTTTCGTTCAGGCAGCCGATTCTTGTTTGTCTGCTCCTTAATTACTTATTTTCTTCCCCTGGAGAAGATCGTGTGGGCTCTGACCCTCTGTTGCTCAAGCATCAAATTGAAGGACGAGCCATATTAAGTGTAAAGGTTTATAATAATTTAAGTATTCATAGAATGCAGAACAATAAGATGTAGGAAATACAATTTGCATAATAAATATCAGTATCACAACAGCTAAAACAAACCGTGACAAATTATCTGTGGCTAAATGACCAAGAGATGACTGAATGTAAATTGCAAAGTCTGAGCCCCAGTCTGCACGGAGTGACTTCCCTAACCCTGTGTCCTCATCTCTCTAAAAAAGAATAAATAAATAAATAAATAATATGTCTCAAGAAGTCAAGATCTGCCAACTCACCAAATGAGTTACATTTTAAAACAGCCTCCTATTATCCATTATGCATAAACTAATTTCGAGACTGCCCTGTCTTCACAGCCTTGGATTCTCTGCTCTGTAATTACAGGCCCGGATGCAGGAGCTGCAGGCAGTACTCCAGAAATGAGGAGGGCTCCAGCAGGCAAATCCGGGGTACTGAGAGGCAGGAAACCAACTCTAGATTGTCACCAGGGTAGTGCCTACCTTATCTCCTCCAGAACGGAAGCTACCTGGATCAGACTCTGTGCAAAATAGAGTCCCACCAATACCTAGTTTTTAAAAAAATGGAAGTCAACTGTACGTTGGGAGAGATGTATTAACTTACTAAAGGCAGATCCTACACGTCAGGAACACTAGCACAGAGCCTGGCATATAGTCACATTAATATTTACTAGTATTTTTACTATTCTTGTGTTTATTAGTTCTTATTAAGCATTTTCGCATGCATAATCACACTTAATCCTTGGAAGAATCTCCATGGTGCATATTACTATTATTTCCCATTATATCTATTTTTAAACATGGTTAGAAAAAGGAAGCAATGGCCCCAAGTTGGAGAGAGCCCATGCGATTAACCACTATGCTGTACTGTGCCTGGATAAATATCTGTTAAGTGAGTGAATAAATTTTGCACTACAATGCATGAATAATAAGCAAAGGATAGCTATATTTTTAACATAAGGTGAAAACATGCCAGCAACCCAGAAGCATTTTTTAAAATAACAGGATTGCAATACACTAAGAAAAAGCATTCCTCATGATGCTAACGCGCCCAAAGAATGTAGCCAGGCCCCTTCCTCCCACACTCAGAACACAGTATGGGGACATTGGAAGACAGGGAAGTGTTTTCATCTCCCTTCATTCTCTTGGCACATCCCATGAACACCTACTCATATTTCCAGTTGGCAAAGAATAACATGGGACATTTCTATAGGAAATGCTAATGCTGTATGACTTACCTCACTAGAGGAATGCAAATAGCTTTAGGAATTTCTGCAGAAATGCCACCTGTGCCTTAATACGAAGAGATTTGTACATCTAATATCCCAGGGAAAGAAACTGAGTCTTTGCACACCTTTAGCACTGCAGTCTACGTGAAAATACCCAGAGGTGAGAATTCAGAATTAAGCTGTCGCTCCTCTCTGCACTAGCCACGCTCCCCTCCCACCCCCAGCTCTTTCACACTAAGGATGTCGCCAAGCGATTTAACATATGGAACATGTGAGGAGCGTATCAGATTCTCACAGCCGCTGAGTACAAGTTATGACTACTCTGGCTTCCTCTTAGGAAAGCTCGTCATTTTCTGCTCCATGGACGAGAGCTCCTCGCCAACTTCAGGTTCCAACATTTTTTCCCCTTGCTACATGGATTTAACCAATTTTGAAAACCAGATGGTGTTTTTGCCATTTATAACTGATAATCAATTGTTTTGTGAATTTAATTTTTCAAGAAAGAACTGAAATACTTATCAGAATTACAATCTGGGTGCTGCTTGTGTTGAAATTGCCAGAAGCACTAAGAGCCCAGCTTTCCTTCCTCCCTTTCTTTCTTTTCCTTCTTTTAGAAACTTTAGAGAGAGAGAGAGAGATGTTACATTGTTTGCCTTCACTGAAACAGGTGAGAAGAGTGAAAGTGGATAAACATATAAGGAAGATAAGCATTAAAGGGAGACACGTGTTCAGTGTAATACTTCAAAAACAATAACAACTGGTAACGTCTTGCTTTTAAAATGCTAATTATTTCAATAGTTATAGATAAAAAGTAACCAAAAATTATTAGGAAAAGGAAAACACTACTTGGAGTCAACATTGGCCCTGCTAGTGGATTGTTTAAGCATTCAGAGAAAAATGCTTTAATCCATTTTGAGGACTGCATCCTCTCCCAAACTCATATTGGGAAGTCCTAGCCGTCTTCATGGTATTTAGAGGGGGACCTTTCAGAGCTAATTTGGTTTAGATGAGGTGCCACAAGTAAGGGTCCCATGATGGTGTAAGAACAGGAAGAGATACCAAAGTTTTCTCTTTCTGTGAGTATGTACAAAGACAGGCTATAGAGAAGCGCACAGTGAGAAGATGATGCTCTTCAAGCCAGGAAGAAGCCCTCACCAGAACCTAACTGTGCTAGCACCTTGACCCTGGATATCAAATCTGGAGAACTGAAGGAAAATGCATTTCTCCTGGTTAAGCCACTCGACCTGTGGTGCTTGTTAAACTAGCCGAAGTAGACTCAAACAATCCAAAAGCCTCAGTTTCCATCGTCAAAAGCTATATTGAAAGTATCATAAATATCAGCTTTTTATGGTAAAGTGTTTCATAAATTAGCAGTATATTAGAATATTGGACTCAATAGACTCTTAGTCTTATCTAGTAGATAGTTCTTATATTCTTAGATTAAGACTAAGCAGCTGGTCTTTGGGGGGATCAGTCTATGAATCTTTATGAAATACAAAGCCAGCTAAATCCATATTCCTAAATGAGTAATTTAACACTTTACACATAGGTTAATTCTTCTAGAATCATTGAGTTGACAATAAACTCTTGAATATCAGGAGTAGAATATCAATTTGAAAGAATGGAAAGTACTGAAATAGGTTGCAGAAAACTACCCATAAACTGGGTCAAGGAGCAGCCCCAATTCCCATGGAAGGGAAATTTGCCATAGGGACCCACATCATAGTTTTATCCAATCCGATAGCTAAGAATATATCCCAGTATATGTGACTGATCCAAATATGTATTCAATTGGAGAAAAAATGATAAAGCATCTCCATGAATCAGTCACATTAAATTCTGGAAATATATAGGACAACAAGAAATTATATTGACCATCCAGGAACTAAGAGTACAGTGGGGGAGGAGGACATGTGCCATATTATTATATCATAAATTGTTTTATAATACATGCGCACAGCTCTATGTGATTAAAAAGGAGGCCATCCAGCTATTCTCAGGGGCAGGTATGAGTGCCGGGACCTGAGTCTTGGAAACTGAAGGCTCCTCAAGGCTGATCCTGCTGAGCAAAGAGAAAGTGTGTATAGAGAAGACTTCACAATGATCGAAAACTTGAGATCCTGATGTTTACTTGGGAACTTACAAGTAAAATAAACACAGGTTTCCAGACCACAGGTTGCCAGAGGAGAAATGGCAAGAGATAAAGCTGGAAAAATTATATAGGGGTCAAGGAATGCTTTGACTGATACACTAAGAAGTTGCAGTGATTTATTATGCATAATAGGAATTCAAAGAACTAATAGAATTATATATCCATATTTACATTCAAGCAAGTTTTTTTTTTTTTTTTTTTTTTCTGGGGCACTGGAGAGTGGACTCAGGGCCTTCACACTAAATTACATCTGTAACTCCTTTGTTTTGTTTTGTTTTCTTTTTGAGAGAGGGCCTCACTAGAACACTGCTATAGTTGGGATCTTGAGTGTTTCCCAAAAGGCTCATGTATTTGAAACTGTATGTTATTGGTGGGGAGAGCCTGGCTGAAAGGGGCAGATGTTCGGGATTTGATCTGGAGGGATTGTATCAACTTGTTGAGATTAGCGGTTGCCTGAGGTTTCAGGTGTTTGTTATTGACTTGTGGACCAGGAAATGAGTGAGAGGCTCCCACCCCAGCCTGGGGGGCACAGCTGGCAGCTTGAAATTATTAAGGAAGGAAGAAGAAACACTGTTACAGCTTCTTCCGGAAAGTCTCTGGCCTAGCCAGTATGCAGACTGCACTTCGCTCCTACTTCGCTTCTGTTTGCAATGGGGCGAACAGCTCCCCAGCCTCCACCACGTCCCTTCACAGTTGCCAGCTGCCGGTGAATGTACTGTGGGTGAGAGACCTGAAACTGTGAGCTGAATACATCTTTCCTCTCTTAAATTGTGGGTGTCTGGCGTTTCATCACAGCAACAAAATAAGTAACTAACACAATCACTAAATTACTCAAGATAAACTGGAATTTACAATCATTCTGCCTCAGCTTCCTATGGTGTTAGGATTACATGCATATGCCAGTGGACCCAGATTACTTTCATAATGAACTGTGGACTTGTACTTTCCAACACTGTGGTAGGTGCTCATACCAGTCGCCAAAGATGGGTAGAAGTATGGAACCCGTTTGTTGCCTGAAGGATAAGCAGTAGAAAGATGATAATTCCAACTTGGGACAGGTTGGATTTGAAACATGTATGAATTCAGCCAGGTAATAAATTATATGAATGATGATCTAGAACTCAGGAATGTGACTGAGCTGAAATGAAGAGCATATGGATGAAACCTTGGACTTGGTGGATGAAATGGGTGGAGAATTCACACCACCCCCCCAAAAAAAAGTGTATTAAAGGATTTTGTAAAAATAAGCCAGAAGTACCACTAGGGTGTATACCAATTACTTAAGGAGTAGATGGAACAGAGGTTGGGTATAGGTAAGAGCAGAAAGAACAAGGGAGCAGTGATAAAACATATCAGTTGTTACATAGAGGTCAAAGACTATTGGCTGTTGGCTTTAAAGATAAAACCCTCTTGCTCTGAAGTCCAGTATGTGGCTAACCTCCCATCTATGTAAACAGTTTGATTAAAGTCTAAGGAAACAAGGAGTATGTGTTAATTTTGCTTATCTTGCCAGCAGGACAGGAGGTTGTGATTTGCTAGGGATTTTCTAATACAAAGAAATAAGTTTAGAGTTTTTCAACTTGACATTCAATTTCATTGACACTGACAGACAGCCTTGGGTGGGATAGAGGGACTGTTGCAACTAAGGTAACTCAACTAATTATCACATACAGACCGTAGTTTTTATTTCCAAACTAAAATAAGATTGGTCATGATGCTGCAAAAGTTTTCTCCCACACTGTAGAAGTCACATTTTTCCTGATATGATATCATAATTGTCAGATGAGGCTCTGTGATAATTCTGTAGCAGTATACCACAACTTCCCAGGCAGCAGGATTTCAGCAAGATCCATTAAAAACAGACATTGATATCTATAGATTTTCATAAAGCTGCAATATAAAATAGCCATATTATGAATATGAGATTGTATCGCTCATGCTGCTAAGAGATGACAATGGTAATATAACTTTTTGTAATATGGGCTGTAAACAGGACAGACTCTGAATAGAAATGGTCTTGATGATCTGTCTCACAGTCCCAAAATGGAGAAGTCTTTGGGAGAATACTCTCAAAACCCATCCTTGGGGTCTTGTAACGGCCCTGTCCAAGTTTTCATGTTTGTCCTTATGATTTCAAATCCCATTCAAATTTCCCAACTGCATTTTTGAATTAGATATTCGACTTTTATTTCTTCCTCTTCCTGGTTACCTCTGCCTCAGTATTGGGCTACTTAGAAATTCGTGGTTTTGTGCCAAAGTACTCATGTTTGTTCATTCTTCAAACCCTGTCAACTTAAATCAAGCCCTTGTCTGACTTAGAACAAGCACCAAACCCTAAATTTCCACAGGATTGAGTGTAGTTTAGCAATGCAGCTCACATTGAAGTCAATGTCTGACTAAATCCCATGTAACTCTTTGAAAATGTAGGGGTTTGTCAAAGGGTTCCAGAAGAAGAATAATCATCTTACTCTTTTGCAGATTTAAATAGTTTTTTTTTTCTGTCTTTTAAAAGTTATTTCAACTCTCCAAGGATGCCTTTCTATCAGCCGGTAGGAACCCCACGTGGTGCTTTGAATATCTTCTTTTGCCTCTCCCCAGACTGTGAAGAACTGAAGTTTAGTTTGTTTAAAGATTGTGTTTTGAAGAAAAGCAAGGCTTAATTTCAGTCTTTCATGTCCTCTGACAGTATTGTCACTTACTAAGCTATTTCTTTAAGACTTCCGTTACAGTACTAATATCTCTCTATATATTTTATTTATGTGGCTTGGTCTGTGATGAATAACACATTTATGCAAAAATCTCAGTATATCTATGAGATACCAATACACAGAAAGGGCATACTTTCCTACAGTGCAGTTAATAAAATGCAGTAAATAGCATATAGTTTCAGAGGCAATTAGTACAGTTCGTGACTTCAATTACCAAAAAAGGCCCTTATGATTTCTAGTAATTGTTATTTATCTTTCATCTGAAGTGTTCCTCTTGTCTGCATCAGCTTTGGCCTAGAAATGGCATTGTCAGTGGGGAAAATGTACAACTTCTGCTCGGTACATTAGGATGAGAAAGAGAAATTGGGGATCAAGACCCCCGTGCTAACTACGCTTCTTAGAGAGCTACTCCATGGAACTTCGGATCGATCTCAGCCCGCCATGCCATCCACTCATGTCCTCCCACCAGAGTCAATTACCTGGCTTCTCAGTTCATACGGCCAGCCTGAGTGATACATTTTTGCTTGCTAATGTGAAGGAGGGGAAAATCTCGTGAAGTCAATTCAGACTTGGAAGAGGTTAGCAATTCTTAGGTGGTAAGGTCTCTGGCATATTAGTGACCTAAAGAGGTCATTTGTAAGCCTTGATCATCTTAATACCACATGCCATCCACTCACTTCTGTTTTCATACCTGCTTGATTGATTGCAGAACGAATTCAAGGAGGGCTCCCAGCCCTTTATCTTTAGGTAAGTAACAATGCCCTGTTCTGAAAAGCTCTCCCAAGGAAGCTAAAAATGTGTTGTGCCGAGAACCTACAAACATTGTACTGGATGTTTACAAGATTCTGTCCCCTCTTCTCAAACTTACAAGGCATCTTATATTCAAAGAAACAATGTTACGTTGCTAAATTACATGTGTTCAGCATCTACCACAAATAGAATTTCTGATTTACAATTTACAAAATTATCTCTTCCACCCTCTGGGTTTGCATTGTGGCTCATCCAAGGGCTTTTATTCAATATGTGTTTTGTTATGAAGATGAAAAAGGAAAACGCACCCCTCCTTCCTTTCCCCCTCCTCCACTGAATGCACTAATAAGACAGTCTTTTTGATTCAGAAGAAATCCTATTGAGGACCGAAAGGTGTGTCATCATGGTGGCAGCGCGCCTTCGCTACCTGATTCTTTTCCCGATTGGCAGTGCTTTACAGAGAGCCACATGCTTTCAAAACCAACGATAAAGGGGTATTTGAAATAAACAGAAGAGCCCCTACTCAGTGAGCTCCTTAAATTGCCATGGATTGTGACTTTAAAACCAGTTCCAAGGAACTCAGCCTTTTTATCTTCAAATGTTGAAAATTAATTTGCTGGTCCATACAGATGGGCTTTGTCCCCTCACTAAAACTGACTTTAAAAATCACTGAAGTTTAGACTATGTTTTTCATGCCGAAACACATTTCTAGTGCTTCCCCAACCACCTTTTTTTTTTTATGATGTCATTGGTTTATTTACTTTGAATAATGGAGAAAAGAGATGTGCTTTGCAGAGGGCAAGAGGGCCACAGCTAATGCATCACTATCAAGTACACCACACTAGCTCCACTCGATTATCTGAGGCCTGGGGAGACTCCAACCTGCCCATTTCAGTTTCTCAGAGGCAGGCTAAAAATCACCCAAATGGAACTGGTTTGCTGAATCAGTTTACAATGGCCAATTCTGTATTTTCATCATTTTCAAAAGATTATTCCTTACTGTGAAAGATATTGCAAATAACACACACACACACACACACACACACACACACACACACACACAGAAAAAAAAACCTTCTTCCTAGAAAGACACAACATTAAACATAGCTTGGCACCCCGATACACTAACATTCCCTGAAGAAGCCCCAACATCAGAACCAACTGAGAAGCTATCCAGAGAGCAACCCAGAAGCCACAGTAGGAAGACCGTTGATGTAGTCCACCCTCACTAATACACCGCCTTTTTATTTCAAGGTTTTTGTAAAATGCCTTTTTAGGTCTCTAAACCCCCATACAATACATTATTTACAAACACTTTGCATTTCAGTTAAACCTCCTGCTTGTGAAGGATTTATCATTTTTCTGGAGGTTAGTTGCTCATTCTGAGGACTATTATTGGTTCTTAAGGGGGGAAAGCAAAAGGAAGAACGGGAGGAAATTAATATTTGCAAAATACTATGTGCCAAAAAAAATGGGTTGAAGTGCCCCATAGACACGAGGTTTTTTGTTTGTTTTGTTTTTGTTTTTTTTTTTTGTAGAAGCACTTCCTTTTATTTCTCCACTGATAAGCATATCATATAAAAGGCCCTTCCTGCCCCCCCCAAAAAAAAATTCACATTGGTTTATTATGATCCTAAAAATGGTTAAGGGTACATTATTTGAATTTTTGCTGAGGGGATCCAGATTGTCAAGCTATTCCACTGGATAAAAGATGTAATACAGATAGGATCCGTATTCATATATTATAGACTATTTCTCCTTGGTTAGTTTGAAATGTATTTTGACAAAGATATATACAGTTTAACCAGAGCTCAGATGTATGGAATAAAAGAGAAGTGTCAATATTTCCCCCAAGGTTTAAGGTAGTTTTTCTAATATCTCTCTGTATGAAGCTCAAATGTTGAATGGACTTGCTTTCATCTTTCTTTACAATTTCTTTCTTGGGTATTTTAAAATTAATCAGTCAAGCAAATATTTATTGACCAATATGCTGTAGCAGGTACTGAAATGTTAAAAACTGTACAAGACAGGATTTTTATCTCGAAGAGTATAAAGAGGGAAGATCTGTAGTGTTAACAGTTGAAGCCTGTAGAGCAAGACGCATCTGATATATAGAGAGGGAAAATGTAGGCAAATATATTAAAATCCTGTTAAGCGATTCCTTATGGTGATATAATTATTTTGAGAACCAGCTTAGATCCCTTAGATTCTAATAAAATCAAAAGATCTTTTGTAAAATAGTTCACTCTGAATACAACCAAATTTCAGAAAGCAGTATACCTGTGAATGTTGCCGCCTTATTATTATGAGTTGACAGCTTGGTGGGGGGGCGGGGAATTAGATGTTAAATTTGCATATTATTTTAGTTAAGATGAAAATATTTCTTTCTACCTTTGTCTCACTTTCCTCCCATTTAAAAGGATACTATGGTAAGATGATAAATGGCCCCCTTCAAATACCCAGATTCTAATCCCCAGGACCCTTAAAGGTTGTTTTGTGTGGACTTTTGTGCAGATGTAATTAAGGTACGGATCTTTAGATAGGGAGATTATTAAATGCCCTAAATGCGACCACAGTTATTTTCCTGAGGGGGAGACTAAGGGAGATCACACACACGCGCACATACTCACATACGCATGCACTAGAAAAGGATGGAAAAATAGAGCAGAGTTTTAAGGACACTGACCTCAAAGATTGGAGTGACAAGACCACAAACCAAGAACTGCCAGCAGCCACTAGAATCCGAAAGAAGCAACAAACAGCTTTTCCCCGAAGCCTCCAGAGGCGGTGCAGCCCCACTGTCACCTTGATTCTGGCTCAATGAGTTGGAGTTTTGTCCTCTAGAGCTGTGAGAGAGCAAATTTCTCTCATTTTAAGCCTCTCAGTCCATGATGATTTGATGCAACAGTCTCTAGAAACAAATGTGGATATGAGATGTTTATTGAGTGCTCCTTAAGAACCAATTATTCTTTGTAACACATTGCTTTTAATTCTGTAACAACTATTCTTATTTCTATTTTTATTATCTTAATAGTTAAAAAAAAA